>JAQFZX010002177.1:0-21177 GCA_034682405.1 Hydroisotoma schaefferi | reverse complement strand
TGGTTAGCTCCTATGCCAGATCGAAGTCTTCCTGCATTAAAGATTCGGGAAAGCATCCTCAAACTTTTGACTGAGGTGTTAAAAAAATCTGATTTATTTTTGTATCTCAAAATATTCTTTTACGTTCTAATAGTTTATACTTTTAGTAGAGATTTAACAAATGGTTCATTTATATAGTTTCCGCCAGTTGACCAAAGTCTATTGAAACAGTCTGGAATCGGCAAAGCTGTGATGTACTTATATAAGCACCCTAAGGAGACCAAGTTTAATAAGCATTTTGCTGGTCGATTGATCAATCAGTGGGCAAGGCCTATTTTCAACTTGTCTACAGACTTCAAAGCCATGTCGAAGGAAGAAAGAGAACAGAGAGACTTGGATCAAATGCCCACCAATAGAAAAGTTGCAGATGAGCCAAGCACATCCCGAAGAAGTAATTATGAAGACTCTATGGGTGGAAAAGATAAAACGTACAAAAAGTCCCATATATTTCCAGTTCTTAAAATTTAACTAAGCATTTACATTTTTTATTGCTAGATGTATCACATTTCATGTTATTAAACGTTGGATATATCTTATAGACCTACGCGGCCAGGTGAAGAGGGGTGGGTTCCACGAGCTCGGGTACCAATGCCATCAACAAAAGATTACGTTGTCCGGCCTAAGTGGAATTCCGAAACTGAAATGAGCAAGGTGGTTTAAATTAAGCCTATCTAGTCATAATTCAGTGGAAAACAGTCAATTCACTAACAATAGTATTCATTTTTATTTCACAGACTAATCGGAAACAAACATCTCGACTGGATAAGCACGTGAGGAACTTAGCCGAAAAGAAAAAGCTTGGTAAGATACAAAGAGCTGTGCAAATTTCTGTCGAAGGCCGCAAGATTATGCTCTAATTAATTTTAAAATTAATGCTAATTAAGTTCTATAAAATACTTCCGTATTTCGATGTTCGAAATTTCCTATTTACCGTCTCGCTAAAAAGGCAGTTGCAACAGCTTGGGAATATTTTATGGTTAGATGACGTGTACCTTAATTGAATGTTAATAATAGAGAATGATTATAGAGGCTCCTTTCTAATATATTTGCATTTATGAACGTCCTCAGTAGTAGTAGTGCCTGCACTAGATTAGTTGTCGTACATAACTTGTTTTTTAAACGAAATATAACGAACCGACAGATTATCAATTGTGTAGATAAAAATAAAACTTTCAATGGGATTAGTCATTGTCATTTCATTACTTTTAATAATCAATCATCCTTTGAGAATTAAAACTACACATTCGGGAACTATTTACTGTCTGTCCTGTAAATAACTCCCCCTTTTTCATCGTACATTATTATATATTAGCTGAGGCTGAGAACAGTTTTAAGAAGTCCGTTCAGCAAATACTCGAAACAGTTTTCATATGTTTATCCTGCTTAAACAAGCTGAAGAAATATCCATAAAATCTTAAATTCTAAAAAGGATTACCGGAACCGGTACTAAAGGTACTGTAAAATTCTTATAGCATCGTTTTAGTCTAATCGCACCTAATCTCAACTTTAACTTCTCAAAATCTGTCTTTGTGCATGCAATTTTTATTTTTATCTATACTTTTACAATTTTTCATGAAATAAACATACGATGATGATGATGATTTTATCATAATTAAAAAATGACTTCATATTGTATTGTTTAAAAAAAAAAAGCTATCAATATGATTGAGAAGGCTTTGTTTGCACGGCAGCAGAGTAGTATCCATCAATCATATTCGTAATATCGTAATCATGATACCGCATGACTGCAATCACAATTCTCTCTCATACTGTAACTGTAAAGCGAGATTATTATCTGGGATTATTATAGTTGCGGACTGTTAATTTCAACTTATCACTGGTTACCGTAGCCCTGAACGAATTTAGAAATAAAATTTTACGGAATTGTCTGAGATAACTGTTCATATCAAATGGAACGGAAAGAATTGTCCAATGTCCAATAAAATCCAGGCTCAATTTCAACCTTATGCATGCCATTATGTAACTGATAACATTCTTTTTGCAGTCACGGTACTTAACGCTTATAGTCAAACGGAGCAGTCTCATCAGATTAAATCATTCAATAATTGTTATATTTTTAGCCTTTTATTTGCTTTCAGCCAAGTGCAAAAATGACAATAATACTTTTAAACATATCGAAGGGTAAGTTTCTAGATCGCTAACTGGTTCGAGAAAGTTTATATAAAATAATTATTTAGCAGACATTTTCCTTTCCAAGTTGAGCTGTGAGCTCTACGTAATTTTTTGATGTTTATATTCCAAAAGGATTTCCGAGCCACGGGTAGCTAATAGGACACTGGATGCATGATGGCATGTACCTGTTTATGAAAAAAGTAACGTTTGTTAAGCTTTCTACGGAAAATACCAAGTCAATGTCGTAGTTAAAGCTTTCCTATGCAATGCTAAATTACCTTTCAGACCCTTGCCAGACATATCTGCAGCTAAGGTTCAGACAATTCTCAGCTTTCACAGCTTGTGGCGCCCAAGGGGCGAAACTGGTAATATTGGCAAGAGGAGTTGGGTTCTTGACCCATTCAAGGGCTTTGCTTACAGATACGATGTAAATGTCCTTCTTTGATCCCAAATAGTCCAAAAAGCTGATGAAAAACGTTAAATTATTAATGAAACGCTATGCTGGCAAAATGCATGTCTTTGCTTGCAAGATAACACTAACTCTAAGTATCCCTTTTGTCGCTCTGGAAATTGAGGTCCATCTCCAAGAAGCCAAGCTGCATGAGTAAATACCCCGAAAGGTGCACGGTTTCCGTTATATTGAATGTTAAAGTTGGTAAGCAGGAGGTTATAGGTCTCGGCGGCGGTCATAGGTCTGGAATTTAAGTGAATAATTTGGTAACTGCATGCCATTCGAACACTTTAATCTTATCAAAGTTAGGTAACGTTAGTGTACCCTGGATTGCACTGGTCAACCATGGCACAAGGGAAGGTGTCTTCGCCGAGTAAGTCAATCATTGGAACGGTCCAGAAACCTGGGAATGATTGAGTCGGACAAGGTGCGATTTGACAATCTTGAGTTGACCTGTAGTCATTAGTATAAGGCCAGAGCCCTGGAATTCGCTGATTCCAAGTTGGTCGAGAACAGTCCCACGTTAAATTACCCTTGCTCAGGGCTTTATAAGCTTCATTACCGTTAAGTTGAAGGAAAGGGGCTCTAATTCCCTTTAACTGCAAGTTTCATTACAAAAATTATTGATAAAGCTTTAGAATAATTATGCATGCAGTGAATCATTTCAATTTACTGTCTCTTACATCTGCTAATGGAATGTTGGCAAATCTCGCCATTTGATCTCTTTGGTCGACAAACTCAGCTTTCCACTGAGTCTCATTCAGATATATCCAGTATTGAGTGTTGGTCTGATGCGTGATGCTGTGCAGGGCGATTTCATGGCCTAGAGTTGTTCCAAAGAGTGTTAAAGGGAAACCTTATATTTTAAACTCTGTATGACCAGAAAAGGTAAAAGTTAAGGTTACCATTCCTCCAGAGTTGATGAGTGAACGGATAGTTGTTATACTCATGAGTGGCAAAGTAGGTCACGGAGATAGTGGAATTATTTGGGTTATATCGGTTGGAGAAAGCGCCCTCATAGAAAGCGTAGTTTTGAACATTTATAGCATCATCAAAAGTCAAGTATACAATCTAAACGGAGTAGAAAAACCTTCATTGTAGACAATTTTGCATAGATTTGGGGAAAATCTTTTAAAATGTACCTGAGGAACGGTGGTTGCGCTAAGTCCATTGGGAATGCTTTGGGCACTGCATAGACAATTTGGTAATTTACAGGTAACGTTACTTCCAGCGGCCGGGCAAGGGAGTGCGTCTTGGGCGTAAACGCTGATAAATAGGCAGGTCAGCCCGACTCCGAATAATAAATACTTGAGTGTCATTTTACTGTAGGAATTTTACTTCTTTACTGTTAATTCAGCATGCAACAGAAAACTAAATCAATCAACCGTAAAGTGGATCCTTTTATATTGTAAAATTTTATTTTGATAAATGATTAACAATAAATCTGCTTATCTTTTCATGATATAATTCTCCGGGCATGCATGCAAATAATATTACCTACGTAATGTATAGTGATGAAGAACTCCTGCCTGTATAATGCATAACTTCTGTTTCTATTTCTCATTATTTCTGACGCATTTGATTCGGAGTGCTTGACATTTGATGACCCATTCAAAGAATGTCCCATCGATTCCCGATAAACGTATGTGACGCATTTATGTCTTCATATGACAGTATAGGACAGATAACCTTAAGTTAGGTAAGTTTTAAAACAGTATTGAATATGTAGCCAATTTATTTGACATATTATCCATAAAAACATCTCGTATAATCTCGAACTCCATCTAAGCATTATTCTATTCTATTCTATCTAATCGATTGCATTTCCGCCCAGCCCACACATCGTAGTCTTGATCACATTCCGTCAGGCCACAAATCATGCTCATGCACAGGTATTTCCAGACCGAAGCTGCGGTGACTGACGTGAATGATCAATTATCTGAAGCATCATTCGCAAAGTAACGTCAACTTAACTCTTATGCATGCTAATAACTCTTATCAACAAAATGCGATGACCGTACAGCCGTATTGGCAATTGGCATTGACACTACCTATGCCTTTTGCTTAATTTGGGAAGTTATATATAAAATTTACATAATTGGATTGCAGATTGGAGATTGATAACCAACAATATTTTGGTCAGTTATTTTAGCAGTAAACTCAGTCAGTAAGTAAGCAGTCCAGTCAGTTAAAGCGATATAGGCTTACACTACACTGACTGATGCTGATGAAATGAAACTGTGATGAGATGAGAACGCATTTTTTATGTAGCGATGAGGTGAACAGTTTCAAAGTTGATAACAGGAGTAGAAAGCTATAAGCAGAAGCAGTTAATGCAGAAGTTGCACAATAAGCTTGATTAAAATATCGCTGGCTGGGTTTGTTTAAATTTATTTATGATGCATCTTATCGATGTTTTTAATTTTTCTCATTGACAGATTCACAATTCAGTTTGAGGGGTGTTTGTTAATGGATACTATTACTGAGTATTGACCAAAACATGACCACGCTCGTCTAGGAAATTATTATTATGATTTTCTAATTTATGTTTTGTAGTTATCGATTATCATGTATATTTCCCTATTTATAAGGCTTGAGGATATGTTGAATTGCTTGTAATCCAACTTTGGTCTGAATAATAACCAAACTAAACTAAACTTAGATTCAACTGAACAGGCAAGATCATCGGTGGCTATAGAGGATTAAAAATGTTGGCTACACTTTTGTAAAGTAAAGGGCCCTTCTATTTCCTTATTGAACAAGGCCCTAAATGTCAGCTACATTGGTCATATCATGTTCAGTATGCGCAATTAAAATAATGGTTGACGGACTTGAACGAGATTTTAAAACTATGATAACGATAGCCACCAAGATTACTATAGTCAAGGTGGCAGTAATTATAATAGAAAAATGTATGTTATTTTTCATTAATACCACTACATTCTTTACTTCAGAACCCTGAGCCAAGAATGGTATCTCATCCTCATTTTGCAAGAATAACTGTTTTGTGGTTATCGGTGGTATGATTGATGGTTCTGGTAATATTCCATCAAGAATACGCCGGACGTTATCATCTTGATTAGCTACCAGTGAAAAATCAAAGTTTGAAACTGTTGTGGATTGCGAGTCCGCATTTTTATTCGAGAAATCATAATCCTTCGTAAATCCAGGGACTTCCAGGACGATTATCTGAAATGTATGAAATCCTTTGATTGATTAATGAATGATGATTGATATGCTGATGCTAAATCCTCTAAATACGAAGAATACTGCCATTGGGCAATCCAGAGTTCTTCGCAGTTTCACTGTCGATTCGTTCATTTTAAAATATTGTTTTATTTTGGGTTTTAAAAGTAATAACATAAATTCCACAAAACTTGAGTACACATCGGGCTTTCCATATTACTTACTTGTTGTACAACAGCACTTTCCTGTGTTGGAGATTCATTGGTTTCTACTCTCTTCTGCAAAATTTTACTAACGCTTTCTCCACTATAAATGGGCTTTTCAGAATGATAATGGTCAACTCGCAGTCCAGTCTATCCAGGACATTTGCAAAAATTCATAAACGTTATACGATCTGAAATGTTCTACATTGCCGTATTTCCCGAAATTACTCTCCCCCTCCGGTATAATGCCCCACTACCTTTCCATGTTAAAATTCGGAATTCGCCCTATCTTTCCAATGTAATTAGAATTTTCAATTTTTCATTCCAAGTAATAGTTCCCCAGGGGCATTATTTCGGGAAATACGGTAGATGATTAACAGCACATACGAGGTAAGGTTTAGCTGTGACAACAAGTGGTTCTTCAACTGAACCGTCTGCATTACGCTGCACTGTTTCCAGGCCGGGATCCACCGGAGTTTTAGGATTATTATTGGCTAGAAACGCTTCGAATTCTCCGGAGCCAGAGCTTATTTGCGACTCCAGCGTATTTAGCTGTAAGGATTAAAAGTGGATTACATGTCACCATTCATTCCGTATTGCCATTTATTACACAGCCTTTACAACTCGGTTACATGGAAATGGGATTGTATTTTTTTAAAGAGATGCTTACAGAAAAGGTTTTGTGCATGGAATGGATATGGAACAGCAAATGCAATGGAAATGCTTCATCAATAATTGTACAATGATTTTGGATACTTTCTTTCTATTTTTGAACTAATTACTTTTTACTTACCCAGTCATAATTTGCATCACTTCCAAACTGTTGAGGACTTTGACTGTCTACATCTCGTTTCAAACGATCTTGTATTACATGAGAAGTCGTTTCCAAAGTTAGCAATCCAAAAAATAGGAAGCAAATGAAAGAAAACTCAACATGAGAGGTTTCCATAATCTATAGTATCTGTTTTCGAGAAACTGTGATATTCTATGGCAAGATTAAGTATTTACTGATGAGGCGAGGATGACCAACTAATCTTTTTCCTATGCTGTACTCATGTTCTTCAGTAAAAAGTTTTCTTATTCATGGCCCTTCTTAGCTATTGATGACGATGATTGAAAGACCAATGTTTTAAGTATGACATAATGTTTTGTTGTTAGTTAGAAGTGCATCATCGTTCTAGTTCTGTGTAAAGTGTTAGGTTAAAATAAATGACAATATTACGCTACGCTTCATGCAAAGAAATATTATAATCTTCAATTATGCAGAGATATTCCAACTCCATG
The DNA here is from genome assembly GCA_034682405.1 of Hydroisotoma schaefferi. Lineage (NCBI taxonomy): Eukaryota > Metazoa > Arthropoda > Collembola > Entomobryomorpha > Isotomidae > Hydroisotoma > Hydroisotoma schaefferi. Next base: position 13,881 of record JAQFZX010002177.1, on the reverse strand, counting down.
TTTCTTTCCCTTTTCATTTCATGCGTATTTGTTTCTTACAAAGGCTAAGGATGGATCATTGTGTTTTATGTATTATTATTTAAGATAATTCATTTCCTTTCTAAAAGAGTTAAGTATATCAGCTTACACATGCCTCTTATCCAATGCAGCATACTCCAAAGCTTACTATTTAGTTACATTGCAACTACGTTTGGTCATTTTTAATGAGTTTTAGTACATGAATGAAGAATGAGACGCAAATGATGAAGCGTAACCGGAAGTGTACACATTTCTTACTACTGATCTTAGCTCCAATATTTTGAAGCTACTCTATTCAAAAATACGTTGTAAAAATAAAAAAATATTGCACAGGCAAAATCACAAAAATTAATCCAGCAAAGCAATCCATCACTTTGCTGATTACATAAAACAAACTGTGTTAAACTTCTTCGTCATCTTCATCATCAAAGTCATCATAGTTTTCTGAGTCTTCTACGTCTATTTTTTGAGCACTGTAAACCAAAATAAGTTAGAATACATATTTTTTACACAAGTATTGAAAACACCTATTAAAGAAGTAAAAAGCAGGCGTTAATACTTACTCAAAATAAGGTAGATAAAGGCGATTTCTAGATTCTTTCTCTTTCTCTTCAACAGTTAATTTAAAAGTAGTTAGATTTTTAAGAACTTCCTGATTATTTGATGACAATTGACCAGCACTCCTCTTTTGATCCTCTTGATACTCAATAATTTCCCCTTTCACGACCTCAAACTTGCTTTGCTAGACATGCAAATAAAATTATACAGTAAAAAAAGTACATTCACATAAAAGTTATTATCTATCCTTCATTAACCTCATGAGATGTACGTCTTTCGGGTTTAATCTTCAAAATATCACAAGATAACAGCTTGCCAGTACTGCCACTGCCACTACCTCCCACTCCACCAAGAATGGCTATTGTTGACGCTGCATTGTAAAGAATCGCCGTTTCTGGCGGACTAATGGTATCTTTATGAGTAAATATGAAAATTTTCTGGAAATGTTGAGCTATTTTTTTCAAAAAAATTGACAGTGACTGCGTATCTCGACTAAAGAATAGAAGCGAGAGCAATGAAAAGTCATCAAAAATAAGTACTGATGAAGAAACATTCTTCTTTTGCTTTCGACTCTCCAGTAGCTTTCCATACAACTCGTCTGCAAATTACAAGTAATAAAATCAAAAGGGTTCCAATTATAAATTAATGCCTTCTAAATACTAATTAATTACTAAATCTTATAGTTCCTTACTGACGCTCGGAACATCATTAAAGTCATGGACGGTGATAATATCATCCCTAGACTTAAAACAGCTCCGTTTATACGCCATTAACACAAGATCAACTGCATTTTTCTTGTCTATACCACCAGCCGCCGAGGCTGGAGTGGGTGTGCCTCCGTCCGAGAAGTTGTTTAACACGATTTGAATAAAGTCTTTAGTATACAAGTTACATCTGTCGTCCACTGAAAAATATAAAAAAATACCCATTGTTGTTTTAGCATTTCTTTAAACTATCCTCGGATAAAAAGCGTCATCCGCCTAAAAATACTTTGACCCTGTAAATTGTAAATATCTTTTTTTAAAGCTTAAATATCTGTCATATTTCATTTATTCATTTATTTCATTCATACCTAAAATCGAAACCACTTTCTGGTGGCCCGCAGCGGAAAAAAGGTGATTGAGACCTTCCGGCATTTTCACTAAATATTCAAGACCCTCCTATATAAAAGATAACTGAGCTTTACTAATTAAGTAAATCTTGGTGTACTTTAATAGTTAATCGAGTCGAAAAACACACGAAAATGAAGGTTTTTTTTTACTGTATAATTCTAAAACTAGATACTAAACCTTAAAAAAACTACGGATTATTTCCTATCCATACTTAAAGTACAAAATTCTACTTTTATAACTGTTCAAATGAGTATTTCAAAAAAAGTTCAAAAATTTGTTGAAAAAACCAAACATTTCCAAAAATAGTTTGCCCTTAAAATAAATAAAAAGTCTGGAAGTAAAAATGTGAGAAATAAATGTCCAGTTTCCCCCACAGACTTTTGATACTTTTGTAGTTGGAGGTTGAAAAGTGGCGTAGGATTTAAATCATAGCACACTTCCATTTGGCATCTGCTTTGCGTAAGTTTTTTTCTCTTGGGATTTTCATTTTTTTATTCGAAATTTTGGAAATTTTGAAAAAGGCCCTTTCCTACATTTCAATCAATTAGATTTGGGCTACACGTGGGTAAAATTTTTATTCCTGGAATTCACGATTTCTGTTAGAAAAGGTGGATTGAAATGGGCATGTTTGGGGAGCACGCTGCTACCGGCATGGCTGGATGGGTTGGGTTGGGATTTGGAATATTTAAACTCGGTCTAGAGGCGTTAATTAATTGTTGTAATCTGTGTTTTGTTGGTGAGTAATTGCCTGATTAATTGGGGGAGTTTTTTGTTGAATTTGCAGGGTATTCGCTCATTGATATATAAATTGAAGCTGCACCAAGATGTCGGGAGGACTTGACCTTCTTCAATTGAAAGAGGATGACGTATCCAAGATGTTGGCTGCAAAAACTCATCTTGGCTCCGAAAATACTGACTTCCAAATGCAGCAATACATCTACAAGCGACGGTCTGATGGTGAGCCTGAGCCTCTTTTTAGGATTATTTATTAAAAAAGATGGAAGGAACTATACGGAAGTGATGACATTTCTATACTATACAAGCGTGAAACATGATGATTTTTGCTTATGCTTTACCGGATACTGACCGTTTAAGTTTAATACATTGGAGGTAGAGTTGGTAGAGGGATTAGGCTGGAGGAAAGTAGAGATTTTAATTAATTTATCATTTGGGTTTGGATTGTTTGTAGGTGTTCACATCATCAACTTGAGAAGGACTTGGGAGAAGGTTTTGCTCGCTGCGAGGGCCATCGTTGCTATTGAGCGACCTTCTGATGTTTATGTTATCAGCTCAAGGCCTTTTGGACAGAGGGCTGTTCTCAAGTTCGCTTCGCATACTGGAGCTACGGCTATCGCTGGAAGATTTACTCCTGGAGCCTTTACCAATCAAATCCAGGTAAGTATAGATAACTGGAGTATAACTAACAATAGTGTGAAGAATTAGTGAAGTTTTATTCAGAATTTTCATTGTTTATTTTTTTTAGTCCGCTTTTCGTGAACCAAGGCTTTTGATTGTTACTGATCCACGAACTGATCATCAACCCATTACTGAGGCTTCGTACGTGAACATCCCAGTTATTGCTTTGTGTGACACTGACTCGCCCATCCGGTTTGTGGACATCTGCATTCCATGCAACAACAAGGTAACAAACAGATCTTTGTACTATCCATCTTTCCGTTCCGAAGTATGCAAAGTAAAAGGATTTATCGGTGTACTTGTTTATGAAATTATATTATTTTTTAGTCTCCCCATTCAATTGGGCTTATGTGGTGGATGTTGGCTCGAGAAGTTCTCCGACTTCGAGGAACCATTACTCGAGATCGCTGGAAGATTATGGTTGACTTGTTCTTTTACAGAGATCCTGAAGAGGTAAGGATTGGTTTAAGTCCATACTCCATAGTTTTGAAATATTAAAATTATGAGACAGAGTCTAACTTTATTTTATTTTATTAACTAGGCCGAAAAGGAAGAGCAAGCTGCCAAAGAACAAGCAGCCCTCACTGCCAAGCCTGAGGAAAGCGTTCCAGTTCCGTCTGTTATCACGGAGTCTTGGCCAGTTGAAGGGGGTGGTGTCGGTGCCGGGGATGTGGTCGAGCCGGCTCCAGCAGCGTACACAGCTCCCACTGAAGACTGGAGTGCCGAAGCCGACAGCTGGGCTCAGGAGAACAATGAATGGGGTGGGGGTGGCACCAGTAGCTGGGCCCAATAAAATGTTTCTCTCACTAACATCAGATGATGTGGACACTAATCAACAAGCAATTTTTTTTATATTTTTGCTATTGATTTTATCCACTTTATGAGAAATAAAGATATAAATTCAGAAAAAGTTAACTTCCTTCAGTTGATTTTATTGCTCTTTTCCTTTGCCAAAATTATTTCGTTTAGAAACTCCGTAACATTTAATTTCATTACTAGGCATTTTAGCAGGGCAGTTATTTAAGTAATCAATGACCGGCAAAGAGTTACAGTAAGTGCATGCAGTTATCTATTTAGCTATTCGAGCGATTTACTGGCGGAATTCCCATACAGGGCATGACCCTCCGAGGACGAGGACACTCCAATTCCCATCCCATAGTCTTAGAGGGCAATGCCTTGCAAGGGAAAGATACTTTGTGTATGCCATAGTCTAATTTTTTATTGAATAAATTATATTGGTCATGACCATTAAAAAATATTTACAATACAATATGACTTTTTATTAGTCCTTTTACTAGCTAGGCTCAAGCTTTACTCATATCCTTTTACTGCTTAGCCATCACATCACATAAGAAAGTCTCATTAGTTACCATAATGGATTAAAGACTATTATTTTATTCTTAAAAGTCGAACTGCATTCATCCTGTAAGTTTACAATACTTTGGTTTTGGACGAGTTAACTACTAATGACTTGTCAATTCACCTTTAGCGTCAGCCTTGAAATGTTCCGGTGCAGAAGATTAAAAAGTCATTAGATAAGCATTACATGCTAATAGTTAGGTGCAGGTAAGGATAGTTAGTTTTTTAACTAAATTCAAGATCATAAGACTATTATTAGGTCAGGGTTGTTGTACTCAAAAAGTAAAGCTTTCCTAATGTTGTTGCCAATTCTCCCAGTCTGAAGTCTAATGGTATCAGCAATCGGTAAGCGGGTTATCTGCGATGTGGCAAAACAAATTATTGCACTATTTTGTATGAAGCAAAAGTGCAGTTTCTAGTGGGCTATAAATAAGCGAATTAGAAACCTTACCTCAGCACTCAGCACAATCCATTTCAGATACATTTCATAGACTTTTTATAGGATAACTTTCATAATGATTAAAAATAAACCGTTGTAAACGCATGAAGCAAAGAGGTGTAAACAACCGTTAAATCTCAGTTGCGCCCGCGGTGTGTTGGGATGGGAGTAAGCGCGCGGTGTGTGCAGAGTGAGCGCGCGGTGTGTGAAGAGTGTTTGGAGGGAGTACGCGGCATGTGCGGAGTGAGCGCGCAGTGTGTCCGTAGTTCAGACTCGATGTATATTGAGATCTTGTGGATCTTTTAGAAAAAGGCCACGCGCCTTTAACAGTGTTTAATTCGTCCTATTGAGACCTAGATACTATTAGCAAAAAGCACGTTCGAGAAATTCGAATATTTCACGTTTGACCTTGCCGCAGTCACAAAAGGTCACGCGCCCTAAATAGGGTTTAATTCGTCCTATTAAGACCTTTTAGATACTAATTAGCAAAAAGCACGATCGAGATCGAGAAATTCGTATATTTCGCGTTTGACCTTGCCGCGCTGTAACGAAAGGTCACAGGACAATTTAAAGTAGCGTTTTGAAGTTTACGAGCAAATAGCTTTAAAATGAAACCCCACTTGATAGGAGTTGCTATTTAAACTTTTGGTGGCCTTTTACCTTGAGGGGTGTGGTCGAAATTGCCCATCTTCAAATTTACTTCCTACTATGACCTCAATAACTAAAATCCGAAAATAGAAGTTGAAAAATTTAAACCGTTCGAGAGTTATCGCGCGAACGGACAGCCAGACAGACGGTGAAAGTGCATTCACATAAAGAGGTTTACACCTCTTAATAAGCAAAAGCTCCTCATTACCGTCTTTAATGGCCTCCTCTACAAACTTCGATAGTTTTGGAACGTTATGTTGCTCATCGTAAACTATTCCTTCTAATAAAAATCTACCCCTAACCTTAAAAGGATTGCATAGAGTTTTTAAAAAATCAGAATTATTTCTGTGCATGCATATATCATATATGTCTCTGGTGGGCTTCTCTGGTGTAGCTGTGAGTAATTTTATACAAATCCTTGAAATATAATTCTCAAATGAGGAGATACAAATACATAAAATGACTATGACCTTTGTTTTCTGTTGTGCGCTGTGCCTCAAAAGTTTGAAAGTTTGCACGATCCACCTGCCTTAAGCTTAATGAATGTCTAATGACTGAGCATGTAAATCTAACTAAAATGACAATGAAAGCTTTCGAAATACAAGGAAATTCAAGTACAAAGGACATGTCACTTTATGCAAAACCATCACGGTCACAGTCACACGCTCACTTATCCCATCACCCATTTAGCATTGCAGTATAATCCATCAAAGCTTCAGTTCGGTTCGGTGTTGGCCCGTATCAAAAAACGGCATAGGGGATGACATAAAGATTAAATTCTTTTAAAGTAGGGTTATGCACAATATAAAAAAGTTGATTACGAAGTTGTCGTTGGGGTGACCTCGTGTCTTTTTTTTCGAAAGACTAAAAATAGGATGATGCCTTCTCTGGTAAATTACCCGGAGAAGAAGAAATTAGATATGCAATACTATCATTAGATAAGAAGGCATCGTAAAACGCCCGGGTATTGGGTGCCATAAAGTTGGGACGTTAAGGATAAAATAGGATGTCGGATGTCGGACTAACTCGGTGGTTAAGATTCAGCCCAAGGATTGTGAATCTTTTGGCTTAGACTACAAATTCGGTTAGTGTGTCCAAAGAGTTGCATAAAGACGGGCGAGCGAACACATTCAACGGCAATTTGAAGTCGGGTAGAAGGATTTTATAAGTTTTTCAAGTTTTCGGTGCTTATCTGTAAAGCTTCGTAGACTTTATTTCCTTCAGGTTAGTGAATGGTGAACCGTTTTAGCTTAAAAATGTTGTAGCATTTCTTTGGCTAATAAGTTACAGCTTTGAAAGGAACGGTTTGTTCTTGTTATCGTAGGGATTCAAGAGTTTTTTTCTGTAAATAATGTATCCATATTCATCGATATTTTTTTCAAAATTATTTCAGTTTGGCGTATTGAAATCGAGTCAAAATGAGCAGTACTAGTTTCCGTCAACACTTCGACATGATTAGCATGCATGAACCAGTCCAGCGTAAGGCCATGTTCTGGACTTCATACGTGCGAGCCCTTAAAGGTAAATACTTGATTTCATATTATTTCAAGAACATTTTTAGAAAAACCAAACGTAATATGAAATCTACTGATAGAATGGTTTCCTAGCCTTAATAAGGATATTGAGAGGGTTCGCTAATTACTTGTTTAGTGTCTAAAAAATCATTTGGCAAGGCAAAGATGCTGGGGTGCACATTCCATGAGAAATATATATACACACGATACTGGGAAGGCAGGTTTTTGCATGGAAAGTTAAGTTAGGGTTTAGCCAACGCATGTTGCTCTCGTGCTAATGATAAGGTATTATGCATAAATGCGGATAGGATATACCGTCTAGAATAGCATTTTTGAAGTTTTTATTTAAAGTCGGGCTCTGGAACGATTTTGGTCTCAGCAAATCCATCCATTGTCTTGGCAGGCACTATTCAAAAAGTGATCCATGCCAAAATCTAGATGAGGTCACGAAACTAGTTAGCATGTACCTATTTTAACAACTCATTTCACACCTAGAAAATTTACTGTGAATGAATCGAATGGCTTAAATAAATCTTTCTAGGAAGGAGAATCAACTCACAATAGTACATTACCAACGGACCCTAATCTTATTTGTTTAAATTATTTAACGTGTAAGACAATTTATTTTGAATAATGAAAATGGTCACAGAGTGTATCGTAAAATGGCAAAATGCTGACCGTTTTATAGATACATTTTAGCTTGATTTTGGAAGCAAAGCTTTGGATAATATAACGCTTTCCGCGTTCGTGTCGGTCGGAAAATGAAGAATTTTATATTTTAGTGATCTTTCTGCTATTTCCCGAGCCTATTGCTATACCAAGCCCTGCCAAACACTTTAATTTTGAAATATAAATACGACCTCGGCCTTCAGTATTCCATATTCAGGGTTAAAATGCTCTCATGAAAAAATACTTATTGCCCGTTTCATTTGTTCAATTCAGGCACGGAAGACATGCGAGCTGAGGAGGGTCCAACTTCAAAGCGCCGACCATATTCTGAGGTGCCTGACCTGTTCCCCCGAATTTATGACGATTTGCTTCCAACTGCATCAACCGAAGACGCCAATGCCCGGATCCGAGCACCTGGCTACCGTTATCAGCCCGTCTCACGCGAAACCTATGGCTACTCTCCAAGGGCTATCCAGCCCGTCGAACGACTCAGTAGCAGCAGACGCACTCGATACTAAATCTCCGGTACATTAGCAGAGCTAATGTCACCAAAATTAACTTTCGAACATCACCACCACTCTTCAGATAACCATCAATCATAACATCATGAAAATATTTTTACCATCAGCGTACCTCATTCATGTAACATGCAAAAGATCACATCCATTTACAGCAGAGTATCAAAACTTCTTGTAATATATTTATAGAGATACAGGACAAGGACTAATTTTTAATTACTTAAATCTGCTTTAAACTATTTTTCATAAATTGAGAAGTTCATTTTTATTGAGAACAATATCGAGTCGACATCACTCTGACCTATAGAAACATCATTATTGATGCGTTTACAACAATCGTTGTCGTTTACATCACATCACAAATTCAATACAACAAACAACAACATCAACAACAAAATACTGAAATATCTCTGAGATCCAACTTCAGAGAGCTAAATATCTTAAATTACCATCAAAAAGGCTCTTATGAAACACGTCTATATAACATCATATCATCAGCGAAAGAGCTTTGACATAATATTTACCATCTTTATCGCTTTGTAAGGGGGTTGCCATTGGTCTGTTTTACTGTTAACATCTTCTAGTTAATAAGTTAAGATAAGCATTATAATAATACCCTGTAAACTATTGCAAAAAATAAAAAAAAATTAAGTAATATATGACGAGATCGTGATTGTGTGATGGATGGGTGTAAAGTTGTCGGATATGATAATAAAATACCTAAACCTCACTTTATTTCATCCCCCAGCCTAAAATAAGCTTGTAAAAGATTAGAAGAAGATTAACAAAGATCCATACTATTGAGCCATATCTTTCTCTGCGCTCTTTTAGCGTTAATAGCAAATAAATTGGAATTTCTGGCCGCAGTCGAAGCGTCGTAAGCGTAACTTATTGCCGTCTTTCGAAGAGAATAATATGAGTATCGTCTAAGCTAGTTGCGCTGTAATCATAAAATGCTTACTTTTGAAGGTAACGAAACGAGCAGAGAAATCACATTTCATGCAATCAACGATCTACAATCGAATTCGAAAATAACTTATATCAGATGCAAAACATTAATAACGAGATCGTTACTAAACGAGCGTGGAGCGTCTGTCTGCTCAACTTGAATTGGGAAGTGTATATAGTAGGGAAGGGATTAGGCAAACAGAAACAACCAATTCAGGTTTAGAGGAGGCTAAACAAACAGCCTAAAATCGGTTGTGAAATGCATTAATTTCATTAAAATCAAAATCAGTGACCCTTTGCCTGACTAAATTCAACTTACCGTATTTCCTAAATAATGCCCCAAGGGAATTATTCTTTCGAAGGAAACTTAGAAATTGTATTAACATGGACAAGATATAATCGGACTTCGGTTTCGGACTATATAATTCCGCCGGGGGCTCTTAAGTCCTACTAGACAAGATAGGGCAGATTTAAACGTTTAACATTGAAAGGTAGGGCCAGGGGCATTATTTCGGGAAATACGGTATGCATGGGACTGAGAGAAACGACCTTAATATTTTGAACCGCTGCTGAACAGGAATTGACAAAAGTCAAGTTAGCAGCAAGGATGATGTATGATGGTGATGGATTAGTTTATTAGTCTCGAAAACAAATCGGCGACAGAAATCTGGACCGGGCTTTGCTAGATGTCTCATACAAACTACCGTATTTCCCGAAATAATCCTCCCCCCTTCGGTATAATGCCAAGGCCCTAAATCTGTATCCAAGCCCCACTACCTTTCCATATTAAATTTAGGAATTTATGCCCTATCTTATCCATGTGAATAGAATTTCCAATTTTTCCTTCCAAGTAATAATTCCCCCACCCAGGGGCATTATTTCGGGAAATACGGTATAAACTTCCATGAGCATTTTTGGTCATTTTCAACAGCATTCACGCTCGGCTCGACTCTTTCCCTCGCTCAACCAGTCAACCATCCCACCACTTGCACTTTCTTCCTCTCGCATTTCTCCAGAAAAGGTGGCAACCGCACCACTCTCGTGTCGTCAGTTAAGCGGCGTGCTTGCTTCTCCAAACAACCACGACGCAGCCCAAATAATCCTCATAATCCCTGTTTTTTGATTATTCAAAACTTCAAAAGTAGGTAAGGTTGGTTGGGGGATTGTTTTTGCGTAATTTTAATCACAATTTACAGAGTTTCCGTGCGTTTTTCTTCCATTAATTGAAGCGTCCATTTTTTTTATACATAAATAGAGCTCTGCTTATCTGTGGTTAAATCCGGATTCCGGAAGATAAGGATGTTCAAGAAGGAAGGAGGTAATCAGGGGATAGTTGTTGCAAGCAATGCAGATAACCCAGCAATCTTGAGCTCCATTGTGACAGCTTCTAGTAATCCTCAATCCAAAGGATACGAACGCTTTGTAAGCACTGCGGGATTGGAAGGATTCGACACGGACAGGATCAGTGCTAAATCGTACGCTTCAAGTACGATGCTGTCAGATTTCAGGAACAGGAATGAGCAAGTGATAAGCCACAAGACAAAGGTCAGGCAGGTCTGAGGATTCTTGTAGTTATTATTTAAGTTTTTGTTAATAAACACGTCAAAATTGAGCATGGGAAGGCCAAGACAGATGCCAAGAAAGGCTTGATTGTTTGGGTTATAAAATGTGTATTGGAGGGTGAGGTTAAAAGTATTTTTTTTAAAATAGGTACGACCTCCTGGGCGAATTATGTATGAATGGGATTGGCAAATACCGAAGTTCGAGAGAGCTTTCCCACCAACTTCTGCTGTTGATCTGTCTGAAAAAGGCACCCCCGGACGTCGAAAAACTTTAAACTCTAAGAAAGTCGTGGCTGGCGGTGACATCGGAAGGAAAACTGAATGGTATGACGCTTTTCTAATTCACTATGAAACTTATGGAATTTACTGAAATTGAGTACTGCAGCTTCTGTTGTATGTTTTGCAGGTATTTTCAGGTGTGTGAATTTGAAGGGAAGTTAAGTTGGTATGTCGTCCTGGGAAAGGTATGCAAAAAGGATTCCATGTGGATACATGTGGCTTTTACTTTGACAGTAGTTGGCAAGAACGGAGAAGAACTCATCGTTAAAAAGCGTAAGTATGAATAACTAAGCAGTGCAAAAAACTGACACAGTGACAACTGAGAAAATGAACCGCTTATGTTTTTTGTAGGTTGCTTCAGAGATTTTCAAGAAGAGTATAAGTATGGATGGGATGACATTTTGGAGTTGGGAAAACTATATGAAAAGAACGACGTTTACTTGATTGACGGGGCTTTAAAATTTCAAGTTCTATTTGAAATATTCACTAGTCTTGATCAAAGTCAAAAGGAATCTTTAAAGCAGGAGAGAAACGATTTTGCCAACCTTATGACGGCTGATATGTGGCGGCTTCGGAAGTCTTATGGTACCGCGGATGTTCATTTAGATTGCCAAGGGAAGGTTTTTCCTGTGCATAAATTGATTCTTTCTGGTGAGAAAAAACGGATAATTATGTTATTCATCTCATGAATTAAGGTGAAATATGCAGTGAGATTATTCATTTCAGCTCGAAGTGCTACCTTCGCTAAAATTTTCGAGGTTCCAGTGCTGCCTAAAAGACATCAACAAACCCAGCTTGCTCAGACTTCTGCAGCTAGTGGAGATAATCCACCTGAAGAACAAACGGTAGCAAGTGTCTCTGTGCCCGATGTTGAATCTCCAATTTTGGAAATAATTTTGGAATACATTTACTCAGGAAACGTAAAACCACTTTCCGATCTCCATGTGTTAACTGGTGTCGTTCGGGCTGCAGATAAATTCGAGTTATCGGACTTAAAAGCGTTTTGCTTTAATGCATTGATGAAGTTTGCAAACGAAGATACCATCGGTGGATTGGCAGTGTTGGCACACCGCCACAATGCTGAAAAAGGAGTTAAAATGAATATAGATGGATTTTGCTTAAGGTTCTTTACACTTAAAGTTTTTTCCTTCAGAAAATGGAACCCGAAAGGTCAAATGATGTATGCTATCTGTTTTAATTTAGAAACTTGACCACTTTGATGCGAAAAAAAAGCTTCCGTGATTCGCTGAAAGCAGAACCAGATGCTTTCTTTCCTGATGATGAAATCTAAGATTCCAGATTACTGAAGTATGTTAATTTTTGGCTCTTTAAAAAGTAAATATTGCTGTAAAAGTTGCAACAATAACATTTACTTCAATTATGAATTCATGTCAAGTATTGAATCTGTACAAAAAATAACTACGGTACATCAAATAATTGTAGATTTTTACTGTATTAATGTATTCCCTTTTGGGTTTTGCTGAACGAAAATTCAAATATAATTTTACTATGCGATAGCAAATTGGTATAAATGGTCACAGATGAATTCTAAATAGTTGGTTATTCAGTAATTTCTGCATCTAGTAGTTAAACAGTACCGAACAGCATAAACTGCAGATGTCAGATTTGACCATTCGGAATAACCTCTTCAAGAGAACGTTTGCATAATTATATAGTCCCCAAATTTGATGATAATTTCCACTGCTGAAAAATTTCGTTATTGCAGTCTGCAGCAGTAACTGATTTGTTGATTCTGAAAAACCAAAAATACTTAAGCAATTAGCAAGTCAATTAGCTTTATGTGTAAATTGCTCTTTTTTAAGCATAACTGTAATTCAGAATTACCCATTAGACTGAAGGCATACACCACTGTGCTTGTTTTTTATTTGTGTAAATCCATCTCCAGCATCTTGAAGATACCACAACTTTTCCTGTCCCCAGCCTCCGGAAAGAATCTGTAAAAGAAAGATTTAAACAACGTGCCTAGGGAACCTTAGATAAGTGCATGCTTTATAAAAAAAAAGTTGTTAACCCATTGAAGCACCCCTTGTCTGTCTTCAAAGGCTAAAACGAATTCTTCATCTTTCGTTGGCCTTATTTGGTATGCGCTGTATAAAGCTGTAAATAACATATTTTCTTATTCATTCCTTCCTTTTTGTAAAAGAAATGGAAAAGAGTAAGAAATGGAAATTAACTGGATTTATCAATCCTCCATTTTTGTCCTGAGTTGTCAACAGCTTTTGATTCTGCAGTGATTGGGGGAACTTCGCTTGATTCATTCGTCTTGTTGAAAGTAAGGACCTAAAAATATGCTGCCTAATGCTGATAACTTGCGACTTTTTGTAATTCGATAACTCTGCATTTTTGTTACTTACCCCAACGAAAGCACGGGATGTTATTATGTAGACGCCATAGTCCGTAAATCTATCTTCATAAGTTATTTTACTGGCTCCCTGGATTAAAACGGTAGCCAAAGAAAGGCAGAATGCCAAGAGGGTGGACTTCATTTTATCCGGCCTTTAACTGTTTCTGCGATACACTAATCGGTCTATGCAAAGAGTGTCTGGTTTCAAAACTAAAGCAGGTTAGACAGGTATCAATGGTTATTACCGTTGATTTATCGCTTAGCTGGTTTCCTGGATTTAACCATAACTCAGCATCATTAGAATGTTAAAATTCTAATCTGCTTCTACTAAATAGCTTACATATCTTACGGGATTATCCACTTATACAACACGTCAGACTAAAGTATAGAGTAAGGAGGGCGAGTAAAGTACCAGATTCGTTGTAGTTACTAATCGTAATTACTATTAGGTGTTGATTATTTCATCAGTCGTGACT
>JAQFZX010002176.1:0-21182 GCA_034682405.1 Hydroisotoma schaefferi | reverse complement strand
TTTCGAACTTGAAAGGGGGGCCACTATTCGAGAGGGGCCACTATTCGCGGGAGGCCTCTATTCGAGGATATACGGTAGCCATTTTTACGTCTTTAGAGTTGAGGATTTTATGATCTCACTTCACCTCCAATTCGGCCCTATAGTCTGCAAGATATTACTATAGACAGGAGGGCCAAACTTTGTATGGGCATAAAAACCAAGTATATGTATTTGGATTTCCTAGATGGATAATGTATCGATTGCCATATTTCGAAAGCACTGGGACTCAGGATTTCTCAATCCTTTCAGGGAACAACAATTGCCTGGTTCCGGGAAATGTGGGACTCTTTTACCTTTTTGCAATTTGACTAATGTTAGGACGGGTTGAGCCAAGGTTTATTCCGATTATTATTAAATAGATAGAATCAATGCAACCACTGGGATCGGCCGACAGCCCCTTTTCCCCAAGTGTATCCTTCTTTACGGAAAAGTATTTTGGAGGGGAGGCCCATCCGGCCAGTAACCATCGAGGTCGACGTTTTTTCGAGAACCTCTTATCTCCAGTCCAATCCCTAATAATAGTTGGAGAGTCCCAATGGACCGTCCAAGACACCAACAACAACCACTTCTGCATGCTCACAAATTTTGATCAAATGGAAACGATTCCAATCTGCATGCTACCGGACGTCTCGGAAACCCTATTTGCCAAAGGATTAGAGATCAGCAACTTTTCAAAGGGTTGCAAGGTCGCACCCAACCCTGACTACCTTATCACTATTGAGGACTGCGCCTACTTTGGCTACAAGGAGCCTGCCGATGACGGTAAAGCCATTACTCAAAACTCTATAAACCTAAGGTTGTGTATTAAAATCAAATTAAATAATAAATTGTAGAGACCTATCGACCCCGAGTATTGAGCAAGAATTTACTGATGAACCAAACGGGAGAGTGGATGAAAGGTCGAGGTTCTGTTACAGAAACCTACAAAGGAATTGGTCCCCAACAGTCCTGCTCAAACAACAAACCCTCGGCCGCTCTTGAGGAGTTTATAATTCTGACTTCCATTCGTCTAAAACATGACTTTGGCTCATCGGAACAACTCCTCTGGCCTCAACGACGGGAGGACATATGGAAAACAGAGATTCTAGACCTGACATGGGAAATAGGAATGATGGTCTTACCCAAGGCCATCATTCCCCTTCCATATCTCCAGATAATGAGGGAGTTCATGGTCTACCATCTAAATGTCTATTGGCAACGTCAAGGGCTCAATATTAAGGTCGATATTCCTGAACGATTCCTCCGAAATCTGAGAGGAGATCTTCAAAAGTGCATGGTCCTAGTACAAGAAAGTATTGGGACGATCATGGATGCAAGTTTGACCCTTTTTTTCTTATCAAATTGGTATTATTGACCCTTATGATGATGATGGTTGGTTAAGACGGTGTGGGATTTATAGACTCATATGAAGTCTTGGGCTAATTTGGAGAAGGAGGTCCTACTAAAGGGTTTCAAGCGTCTGCCAGAATTTGATATTGTGATTGATACAAACTGGCTTGTGGCTAACATGGTCATGGCTACTTGTCATCATCTTACCGGCTACTCCACCAACTTCTGGGCCAATTTTATCCACACCTTTAATGCCATGTATCTCACACCCTTGACACCATTTTGGTAAATTATATCCTATACATAACTAACTCTTCAGGGGGTCATCAGGGGTCGGGTCACCTTATTTTAATTCTTTTTTTGTTGTTGAAGGGGGAGCATGCGAGTGGAGGATGAGTATATTCTTGGGGGTTTCGATTATGAAAGTCAATATGCCAGGATTGCCCTCTTTGCCACCAACATGTTCGAGAGTACACCCAATCTCATCCCATTTACCAGACCTCCTTCCCTTAACTCCCTTCTTCATTCTTAACTTTTACCACTTTTACCACTATTTAGCCATGAATTAAACTCGTTAAATAAATAAATATTACACGTATAAGTTGCATAGAAAATTATCGGATTTATTTATAAAGATTTTATTCCATACCTTATTCGTCCATTTATGAATGGAATAGAATACATTTTTATGGAATGAATGATACAAGAATTGTAAAGGAAGTTGTTGATTCTATCTAATGCCAACCTGTAAAACCTCGATTCAATACGCTTCAATAGTTTTACTTTTATCTCTAATCCTCCTTCAGACTATGCATATTAATTTAAAGATAAGATTAGAGATCTTCTGTTAAGGAAAAACTAGTATGGATGCTATGCTGAATAAATGTATTACTATACTACCCAGAAAGGAGTTGGCCGAAGGGGCTTGCAAATCCATCTCAAATCCTCCATTATTCTTAAATCCTCTTAGGACATAGGGCCTTTACTACTAATTTTTTTTGGAGATTTCAAGGAAGATGGACAACCTTTGGCATCACCTTTTGAGGTCAACGGCTGTCACCCTGGTTATCTTAGTACTACTGCCCACCTCCAACGGCCTCCTTGACCTCTTTCCTGACCTCGGAGAGTATTTAAATACTCCAGACTTCAACAGAGTCCAAATAGCTGAAGTTATCAAGGATGAGGTGCAATTGCTCAACAAGGAATTCTCAAAGTCGGCCCAACTCCAGAGTTATCGGAGGAAACGGGGTCAGTCCTCCTCCAACTTTATTCTTGCACATACAAGTTGGATTTGTGTAGGAATAGATTACAAAATTGTCTATATGTTTGCACGCAGCATTAGGTCTTAAAGTGGACTACAGGGTTGTACTGGACACGGATGTCCATCCTTTGGAGATCAATTTGGCCCAACAGGAGACGTTTATATTTTCATGCTATGAGGAAATTATACTACTTCAATTGGATGGAATCTACAAGTTAAAGGGTTTTAACGAGCTGAGCTATAATGACGGACGGAGTGACAGTCCTGACTTCCAGACTTACGCACAAAAAGTCAGCTCGTGGACACTCAGACCCGGTGATAAGTTCCTACATGTAAGACCCCCATACCTTCACCACCTTAAATCCAGATGAAATCCTCTTTTCAGAGACAAAACCACATTTATTCAAAAATACTTTGGTCGGAGGATTAATCCCATGTATTTTTAGGGGATGGAATGGGGAAAAACTTGTTTTGTGTTGGTGTCGAATTCTAATGGAACGTTTTCCTCGGTGTACACTCTTCACAGACCCGACATGGAACCCGTCTTGAGACAACAGATCCGAAACTACGGAATCGTCACCTCAGCCACGTTGTTTGACTACCGGAAGAACCTCTACCTCATCCTTACCAACGACAACTCGGGTCATTCCTTGACCAACTGCCCGTAACCATTTACTATTTACCAATTTACCAACCAGTTTATGGATATCCTGTTTAAAAAATAATTTCAACAGGTTGTTCCGATGGGCAGGGACCTATATGGATGAAATACATTCGATTCAGACCCGAGGCGCTAAGGACTCTACGACCTTTATTATCCATTCGAAAATATACATAGCCATAGCTCAGTCTGAGGATGCTACTGGAAATTATGAGGTCAAATGTCACAGAGCTTGTAACCCTTTTACATTAAGGGATATATTTTCAGGATTTGTCTTATTAACAGGTTGGGACTCAAGTACTCCGAATGGATCAACACGAAGATATAGAGAAGGTCCAACTTCTGTGGAGTAACAATGCCATAGCCCTTCAGTACATTAAGGTCAACGAGGGTCAACACTACCTCGTTGTTGCAATGGAGAATGAGCCCAGTATCGTTTATTGGTTTGCAGGTAACTATCTACATGGCCTGATACCATACCACCTTGTTATTAAAATACTTCCCCTTTTGAATACTTTTCTATTACAGGGATGGACTTTATTCCTTGGCAGACGTTGGACGGGGTCTCGGCTCCCAATTTATTTCTCGACAGTTTCCAACTGCCTTACAACGAGCCGGTCATGATGGCTGCTCAGGGAAGGTCACTGGAATTCTTCACTCGGTCCCCCACAACTATTATGATGACCCTTGACCCGAAGAGCGCTGGAGGAGGGGTAAAAGGAGTAATACTTAACGCCCAATTTCTCAGACCAAATCCCTCCCAAACGCTTGTCGCTGTTACGGAGAGACGCTTAGATCCACCCTCATTCGTATTGTCTATCCATCAGTTACTCGTTATTCAGAAACCGCTGGGTAAGGCATTTCTGTCACAATTGTTCGGCAGATTTTAATTCAGTTTGAGAAAAGGCCATTTGAATAAAAACTCTACCACGTTTATTTTTAGCTGATAGCCAAATTGCAGAACCAGAGTCAAAGCTATCAAAATGTTTGGTAGAACTTTCAAAAAAGCTTGACAATGAGTTGCCCCGGGTTGAAGTGTTTGATGTTGAAAAAGATAATATCCTAACAGTTGACGGTAGCTGCAACTACAGTGGGATCATCCTTGCACAAGCATCTGTAACTGTTCAACAAGATAATGTCTACATTCAGTCTCTTACGGCCAATCCTTTCATAAATAAAGGTATTATCATCATCCTCCTCCTTAGCTAACTTCAATATTGAAAGATTTAATTATAAAAATTGCATAATGTTGACCAAAAGTTGGACTGGAGGGTCCTGGAAAAGTACTGGCAACCACGGCTCAGGACCAGTCATCCCGACTCAATCCCATTTTAGGAAGGTTGGAGCATGTTTTTCGAAAGTCTCAACCCGGCTCTGTTTCCGGGAACTACCAGTTCCAAGGAGGGTTCAATATTGGAGAGTTCATAGGACTGGAAACCAATCTAGGGGTATGCTTGGCTTTTAATAAACCTGCGCTTACTATGGGGAAAACCGGAGGTCTCTTGACCTTCCCTTTGACCTTTGGGGTCATAATTACTCATTGTTTTTGTATTAAACAGTTTGAAACTATCAACGGGATTGATTGGAATGACCTACATGAATATGCATTAAGGAGGAATGTCACCGACCAAAAAATCACGGGCTATTGGGTCGGAGAATCCCTCATATCCCAGGATGTCGACCTTCCATCATCCATTAATTATATACAACTCACGGGTAGTTTAATCTTTTAAACCACACAGGGCAAACACCTTTCTTTGCTAAATATCTCCCTTTATTCTGCAGATCTGTTAAGGCAAGAATGTAGTCCAAATGCTGAGGTTGAAATTCTAGAGGGAGAGGTAGAGTTCCTTGAGACGGTCCGGTTTGAAAAAGGTCTTTTGATTTCTCCAGAGAGTAAAATAAACTCGGTGGAGTTCTCCGACATAATCTTACAAAACGGTGGAGGAACTAAATATATTTCCGGGTTTAAAAAAGTCACAAATCTACAGGCTCGAGGACCTCGATTCCAATGTCAAGTTGTGAATAATGTTAGACAATTTTACTTCATCCATATACCCTAACTACTCGCCCATATGCCGTCCTCGTTAATTATGCCGCACCCCTATCCTTTACATGTTAAAAGGGGCATCCCTAATAAGTTAAATATTTTTTTTTTCATATACAAGCCGCGCGGTATATGGGCGAAGATTTAGGGTAATATATCATGCTATATGCGGACGTTTTCAGTGAATTTCCTTTCCTCTATAAATGTAAGGTGAATTTGACGGATTGGATTAGCTCTGTAATGCTCACTGACGGCCCTGCTCAAACTTCTGGAGGAACCAAAACCTTCTCATCCTCTCTAACTAACATTTTCAGTTTATTAGTCTCGGGTCGGGTCAACGAAAGGTCATGGAAAGAGTTTTATAGCACTGCTTTGACCAACGGAACGGATCAGATCATTATAGGTTCGTAAAAGTACCGGACGGATTAAAGGGCCACAAACGTGAGCTACGGATTATCTGGAACTTCCCAAACATTTTTAAAAATATGCAGGTAGTTTGTCTCTGTCGGAATTAACGGTGGATGCTCTTGAAGCGGACTCAATTGGAGGGACACGATCCGAAGACCTGTTGAGCTACTCTTCCGAACAAAAGGTCTACTCCACACTCGTCGTAAACCAGCTAAGAGTTGATGGGAACTTAACCACCAAAAATATAAATGGGATTCCATTCTCCAGTTTGGCAGTAACGTCCTCAGAACCCGTCTCCATTACTGGTAGTGTTGAACTGGAATCCTGCAAGGTAGACGCTTCTATTGGAGTCCAAGACAAAGGGCTGATCGACGGGAAGGATGTTTCCGAGTTGGGGAAAATGAGGCGAAACCACTTTTACCACACGAAAGTAAGGCCTTTTATGCTGTCCTTCCTTATGCCTATTATTATTATCCTTAGTCCTTTTTACGGTTTAATTGTCTCTCTACAATTCCCAGGATGGAGAGCCGATAGTGTTTAAGGGAGCTGTGTCCTCTACATATCTCTACACCGACCACCTCAACTCAATATCCTTGGACGACATGGAGGATAAATATTGGACAACACAGTCTGAGAACAGAGTGACAGATTCTTTGAATCTTTCTGGAAGATCGGTCAATACGGAAGACTTCCACACCGGAACCCTCAACTACCTCCAACTTGACGAACTTGTGAGGACAGATCAAGAACAACATATCCGTTCCAAGTTAAGCTTCATGGGCCCTGTGTACTCCTACTCGAAAGTGAATCAGGAAGTGGGGAAAAAGCTGTCCTCAGTTGATCTGTCCAAAGTAGCCGAATTCATCGTCAGACCGGAAGACACGAGGTCCTCCATAAGCAGGGTCATCCGGGGTGTCAAGTACTTCAACGAAGGGATCACTGGTTTGGGTGGAATCACTATCAACAGTATTGGGGGCTTGGATCCCGTCAGGGATGTTGTCTTTCTCTATAAGAACGAGGAACAAAGTGTGGTTGGAAGTGTTGAGTTCCTTGGGCCTGTTCGCATGCAGACGCTGGAGGTCACCGGGGTCGATATTGATCTTAAGGGAGAGATAAATGGTCAGAATCTGGAGAATGTTATTCAAACAACGGCCTATGATCAAGGTCCTGTAATCATTCACTCCAATATCCTCTTCAATAACACACTTGAAGGTACAATCCAGGATACTCTAAAGTTCGGGGGTTTCTTCACTTACAAGTATACAAGCTTGACCTGTCTTGGAAGTTTAATGCTTATTGTCTTTATGGTTTCTCTATTAAATTTCATAGCTGATGACATTCAGGTGGAAGAGGAATGTAACGGTCTAAACCTTCCTGAACTGCTGGCCAGCCGGATAAACGTTAACGAAGAACAGCAACTGTACTTTCCTGTCGTAATTACTAATTATAGTTCAATTGATGTCCAAGGGTATGCTCAGGTGGCCAAAATAAACGGAATCAACCTCACAGACTATCTTTCAAAGGTTATCCCAACTTCAATTAAAAATACTTCATTCATGTCATACAGTATGGAGTTTGGGATGGCGTGTTTGTACTCAACTGGGTAGTATTATTGTTAAGGTTGTGAGGTTGGACCCGGTTCCAGAGTACCAGATAAACCACACCAAAACCTTCTTATATCTGGAAATGGATAATTTAGAATGTTACTCATTCAACGGAGTGTCTCTGTTGGACCTGAAAGAGGGTGGTGTGTCCAAAACCGGATCCCAAAATCTCACCGGTTTATTCACATTCGAAAGCTTATCCGTTGAAGGTTTGTCTGTAGATTTAATTTAACTTTTATAACTAACTACAAAGGTAACTGTAACTTTATCTTCATAAAAGGTGACCTTAAAACATCGGATATTGGTGGCAGACGTCTAGAAGACTTAATTTATCTCTCAGATCCTAATTCCTGCTCTACCAATTCAAACGTACATTTTACTGCGGATAAAACAACTGTCAGAGGACTGAAACTGGATGGATTATTCAATAACTATGCCATGCATCAGGTAAATCTCCGATGTACTTGATCATAAAAACCCAAATTATAGATATTAAAAACGTTCAAGAATGTCCAACTACTTTTTTCCCTTCTGCAGATACATCAAAGCCCGAAGGGAGTGAAAAACTTGAGATCTTTAGTAGTGAAGGGTGACCTTAACTGGAAAAAAGACCTGACTGGACCTAACACTATCAGCAGCTTTTACCGGGACGTGGTTTCCAAGGATGGAGTGCCGCAGAATATCACCGGGACTGTTACATTTGCTCGGGGATTTCAAGCCATGAACCTTCAATCTGAACCCTCCTGGATTGATGACGTCAACCTCAAAGAAATTGAACAGGATTCCTGGTCATCGGAACAAAGCCCCGTATGCTCACTCATTAATTTTACATTTATTCTATACTTAGCAGCTCTTATCTTGGTAGAATCCATGACTCTCCTGTAGGAAATCCTGGGAGCTCAAACCTTCCTACAACCCTTGGAAATCTCAAACAGTCCAACAACCGTCCGACGCATCTCCGTTCACACTGTTAATGGAGTAAACTTAGAAGAGTTGGGGAAAAACGCGATTAGTCGGGACTCAATTGGAATGATCACAGGGAAGAAAACAATTACAGGGGGTATTAACGCAACCGTGCTAAATGCAATTTGTACGTTCTTCTCAAATAATAATGACCATCATATTCCCAAGTCTTCCAACAACGTTATATAACAATATTCAATTAACAGTTGTGAATGGAAATTTGGACTACGAATCGTTTATCACGAGACAAGATAACCGAAGAGTGGACTACATAGAATTCCATGACGTTGACATAAGCAGCATGGACTTAAACATGCTAAATGACGACCACTTCCAATCTTTTCTGGATGACAGAATCTCTCGATCTGGAAATCAAACTTTGGATGGAAACTATACCATTTCTAGTCTGGAGGTTACAAGAAATTGTTCCGTTAGTTCGATAAACGGGATCTTGGTGGATGAACTCTACCTGGACGAAGGGAAGGAAGATAATACGATCCACGGAGAAAAGAATATCGACGGAAATGTTAGCATTCAAGGTTGGATGTTTGCTCCAGAAATTAACGACATAAACTTTACGGCTCTCTCTGCCGACACTTATCGAAAGGACCGGGATGAGATTATAAATCGCCCTGTTATTTTCAACGACAGCGTTGTTATCTACAACACAATCCACGTTCAAGACTCCGTTAACGACTACATTATTGACGACCTGTCCAACAGAATGTCCTCCTATTTACAGCGTCACGAGGAGCTGGCATATCCAAAAAGTGGAAGAGCAGCCGCTTTGGACTATAACCTCCATGAACTGAAGAACCTTCAAAGAAAGGTTGGACGGAGGTCAGTTTGGCTAGAGTATCTCAGGGAGTATCAGGATCTACGGGGCTTAGGTCCCACACAAAGAGTCCAGTTGGTACTTAACCTATTTATATAAGAATATAAACTCCTAACAACCTTAAGAGCTCTTTATCGGTTACTAAATGTTCAAATCTTATCACACAGGTTAAACTAGAAGAGGAGGAATGGCTGGTAGGATTTCATTCCAAGGAAGCGGTTGACCCCGGGTCATTTCTCCCATTCGGTTGTCACTGCAACAATGTTAATTTTCTCGTCATAGGGAACCCCTCAAACTACGCTGAATTGGTAAAGACCTTCCCCTGCTCCAGTTCCTTCATTGTCAGCAGCCCCATTGGGAATTTGTACTCGATAGTGGACACATCCGTGTCATATAATGCCAGGTAACTGGGACAGCCCTATTCCTTGCTTTCCCAAAGCCCAATGTTTTATGAAGCATTTTTAACAGCTTTTCCTCAAAATATATTATTAAAAGATGTATTAAAATTGCAGTTGCAGCAATGCAGAGTCCGGATCTCTTCTTGTGATGGCCGGTCTAATTTTAGAAAATGATTCAACGGGTACATTGTTTTCCGGACCTAGCAACGGCTTTCTTGTCGATGTAAAGGCTTTTTCCGTCAATGGAGTAGACTACCTCGTCTTTGCTTATCATTTTGACTCTTATAAGGGTAAGTGTAATGGGGAGGAGGGGGGTAATTATTTGAATTGGTTATAGGAGATTTATAGTCTTTTCTATTCTAAACTCTGCTTATTTTGTAACCTCCACAGGTAGCCACGACACCCATACCTATGTTTACAAAGTTGACAAGCTTTCGTTGAAGCTTGTTCAGACGCTGCAGACTCCGGGAGTTGAACGGCTAGACATATTATTTTACGAGAATAAATGGCAACTAGCGGTCGGAAATTCCAAAGGCCCTGATCTTAACTCCTGCAAAACAAAGTCTGCGGTATATTTATGGGAGGAAACCCAAGATAAGTTTCTCTTGCTCAGGGAGTTTCCTACACATAAAGTGGTGGACGTTAGTTTTGGAGGGGCTCGGGACCGGAGCGTTGTTGAACAAGGAGATGGGATCAGTTTCTTGGCCTTTGCCCAAAATGGGAATTCTGGAGATGGTGAAGTCAGCTTGTACAAGTACGATAAGGAGTTGGAGACTTATCATATGCTTCAGGCCTTCAGGTTCTCTTGGCCAGTATCTGCTGTCAATTTTATGTACGTTCGGGAAAACTCCTTTCTCCTTATTGCAGTTCCTAACGAAGGAATACACATTTTCGAGTACAAATATGTGGAGGTTAGCCCAATGAATTATTACGTTGATGAAAAACATGGAACAAGTATATTACTAGAGGATATACTTTGTCTATGGATGAAAGGTAACAGTACTAAATGGTAGTTTGATACTAGGGCTTCCAACCCTTCCTGACCGTCCCTGTACTGGGAGTACAAGATGTGGACTGGTTCACCTTTGACCAGAGACTTATCCTTCCAATCGCATCTGCCAAGGGGTCAGTATTAGCTGAGGGGGTCCTATCAGGTCAATTATTCACAATGCCTCCCTTAAAACTCAACCCTGACGACTCGGCTGCTGCCGAGAAGGAGACAGAACTTTTGACCAAACCTTCTTCAGTGGGTCATGCTGACCAACATGGAAAATACATTGACTCTTCTCCATAATACTTGCTATCCCATTGTAATGTATAAACATTGTTGTTGTAACTAAGCCCTGGTTTGAATTAAACGGCAATCAATGCCACATATTATAGGGAAATGATTAATAGATAGAGGTCCTTTTTAATCACAAACAATCCTGCCAGCGATATTTACTAGTTCCGGTTTCAACACCCTGAAACTGCACTTACTTTCGGAATATTTCCTATTCTATAGATGAACATTTTCCTTATCTTGCTGGTCTTATTCAGGATTAGGTTTGAAACAATACTTGTCCAGGGATAATAACAGCAGAACCACGATATCGATCGGTTACCAGCCATTTCTTTCCACCTGCACTGCCGGTAGGGGTTTGTCCAGTAGCAAATTTAAAACAGTATTGAACCAACCAGGCTTTGGGAGACATCATTCATTATCAATTATCATTATCGATAAAACATTTTGGTTCTTTTCCGTCCCGTACCTCCCCATCTATCTCCAGTTCTTGTTTGAGCCGAGCAACATTATTGCTTGGAAGCATATATAGACAAAGAATCTCTCTCCTCAGGAGAATTATATTGTCTATGACTTGGAAGTTAATATTGATCAATCACTCCACAGTCTCCCCAATTTTAAGCTGCAGAAGCTAAATAATGAAGGAAGGATCCTCTTTATCCATAAAATTAAAGAGGATGAAATTAAACTGATGATAAAGAGGATATAGTAGGAGTAGTAGGAGAACTGCATGTTAGAAGAATGACAGGGAGACAGGAAGTGGGAAGTAAAAAGATGATCTCATCCGGCCAAGCAGGGGGCCAACGCTTCCGTCATCGTCACCAATCTCTGGCTTTTATAACCTTCCCATCTACTTCATCTATTAATCCCTCCATCTATGACTCTTCTCTTTTTCAATCCCAAGAAGTGGGGGTGTCTGGGAGGGGCTCACTACCCACCAAGGCAAGTTAGACCCCAAAAAGGTCTCTTCTATTCCCATTTATTGTAATATATTTTATTAATTAAGGAATATATAAGGGATGATGTCATGATTCCCAAGTTACGCACTCACGATGAATGTGATTGCATTTTACCCTTTTTAGTCTTAGAATGGTGGATACAATGAATAATGAATGGTGTTTTACTGTAGGGACTTGGGTTGGGGACTAGAAGAACCGAACTTAGGTCTTCCCTCTCATGGAAACTCCCTGCGACGTCGGAGTTGAGGACGACATCAGGTTCGCGGATGATCTCAGTATTACCATCCAAGCAACTTGCTAATCCTACCAAAATCCTTATCCCTTCCCTGCATAACCCTAACACCCGGACTATTCTTAGAGGGAGCCCAACAGCCACACCCACTACTTCTACCACTCCCAGGCATAATACACCGCTATCCTCCTCCGATGCCAAATTGAGACTTAGTCCCTATTTCACGCCTTACATAATAAACAGGACCACTGAGGGTAAGTTCCAAAGTTGGGGGTAAGACATCTCAGTTCAAGCAGAAATAGGGCAGAAGATGATATTAAAATTATTCAGGTTTCTCTGCTCCAAGTCCATCCAGCAAACAAATAGGAAGAACGGAGCGAGGGGGGATAGCAATCCCGTCCTTGGCTTATTCTCGGAAGGGTACTTTGAAGGCCAAGAAATGTGAAGAGAATGCGTACAAAGGTATGGCAGTGGGTCAGATTATCAATAAGGAAGTTCAACCGGTCCCGGAATCCACACCCCCTGAGCCGTTAACAGGGATTAAAAGCTTTACTAGACCTCCATTTACCACATCCAAGTCAGTGGAAGGGACGAGAAGGGGCAGGTGGGAGTGGCTACTTGTTCTGTTATTCTTTTACTTTCTCCATTAAGGTGGCTTGAAAGCTTTGGGATTGCATCAGTTAAAAATGGGCGATGTGAAAGAAACAGTCTCTTGGTTCATCAATCAATTCAGTGAATCAATATTCCCCCATGTAGGATCTCTTAAAGCCGTCCATAAAAGTAGTCGGATTTTATTATCTTAACTTACAGCGGAGACCGGACCCCAAATGTTATGCGTACAGTTACTGGTAGTATTGGAGGAGCCTTGTTGGCCGCAACGGAAAGGGTTCACGTAAACCGATCACAGGAAGAGCGTGACCTCAGCCCCGATGCCATTAGACTTGACGGTAAGGGTCTTAAGAGATTCCCTGTGATTGGAGGTGGGGAAGGGCCGTCCCTTAAGCTCCTCTCTTTGCAGCACAACATAATTAGTAGACTAGATGCAGTACCCCTTCAGCTAAGTCATCTCGTCGTGTTGGACTTGTATGACAATCGCCTAGATAGGATAAGTGGACTCTTGGGACTCGTGTCCTTAAGGGTACTCCTTTTAGGCAAAAACAGGTTAGTCATAGCTCAAAAATGCATCTGTGAAAGTTTTTGTTCCAATATTTTTGTATTGTTTGTAGGATTCGGAGGATAGAAGGACTTGAAGGGTTAAAGAGACTAGAGATATTGGACTTGCACGGAAATCAGCTCCGATACGTGAACAACGTCGGAAGTCTAAACTGTCTCAGGGTAATGAATCTGGCAGGCAATATGCTCCGAAGCATCCGAAACCTCGGTCCGTTTGGACTCAGTTCACTTACCGAGCTTAATCTCAAGAGAAACCGGATTCGAAACCTTGAGGGTCTGACCAAAGCTCCCCATCTCCGAAAGCTTCTACTGGCCAATAATGAATTGCAAAGGTTAGTATAAAAGTCTCCTGCATGCTTAACTGTACTCTGTATGTACAGTACGACCCGATTAAAGTGACCATGAAACTTTGATTCATTTATCAGCAAATATTTCACATTCGGTTTGGGATTATTAATTCGTTTTAGTTTTGGGAGTTTGGTTCCTCTGAGGAAATTGTTATTCCTCCAAGAGCTACTTATAGAACCAAATCCCGTCACCCTCCTCCCAGAGTACAGAAACCAAGTGATAAGTTTATTTCCTTGGTTGATAACCCTAGACCGGGTAGTTTTGACAGAGGGTATGCGTCTGGAGGCAAAATCCTGGCTAAAGGCTAGACAGACTCTGGAAGAGGAACGTAGAAAGGAGGAAGTGAGACTAAGAATGGCCTCTACGGGGGCAATAAAGGGGATTAAAGGAGGGTCAAGAGAACACGCCATCTATCATGCCAGGAGACGCTGGGAATCCCTGAAAAAGTTTGTTAAAAATCCTTCGGGAAATAAAACAGACCCTGATGATGCGGGGGCGTCCTTATCAAGCGCTGAGGGTGAGGAGATTGGGAATGGAAACATGAACACAATGAAACTTAACCTTAACGAAGAAGAGGAGAACGGAGAAGGTGTCCTTCTACAGGACACCTTCTCCTGGACAAGGGAAGGAGGTGAACTGAAGGTTGGGGATTTGAGCTTAGGAGATCATCTCGGGAATAGTTCACAAGTTACAGAGGTGTCTTTTCCAATGTTGGAAGAACTCAGAGAAACAAAGATATCCAAACCAAAAATGGACAGAATGATTAACTCAACCGAAGAAATGGGCAATGAATGTTGGTTAAGTAAGGATTCCCAAATGCCAATTTCGAGATCAGATTGTCAGAGAAGTCAGTAATTCTGTCTCAATTGTTTTAAATTACAAGGTTAAACCGAAGGTATTTCACTGGAGAGCGTTCTTTTTGACAGGCCAAGTTGTCCTAGACGAGGTCACAGTCGACATCCAAGTGGACAGTGCCCATGGGAGAGATAAAACCACGAGAATTGCAGTTGTGAGACCCCTACCAAGAGACGCGTCCCACAATAATTGTCAAGAGAAGCTGCTACCTTCAACATATGATGCAAGGTTTGTACAGATTGTCAATGTTTTATCTGAAGAATTTGGACCAATTTTAACACGGGTTCCCAGTACCTCAGGAGCTCTACGTTTCTTTCAAGACCATGGACATTGCAGGGCTAACAACAGCAACGACGAGCTGGCCACCACCGATGATGAGAATAGTAATGCCGAAAAATCGGACCCAGAAAAACCAGCAGCAGTAATACACGTTCCCGAAAGGCTCTCACAATGTATCGGTAGTGATCTTGTTAATCCTCCCGATCTAGCGGTGGAAACATCAATTTCTGCCGAATCTAACTCTGCTAGTGGTATCAGTAGTAGAAGGTCGAATCCTTTGAGGAAGTATCCCTTTAAAAGAAGTGCCTCAACTTTAGGACTAGCCAGCGTAGTTTCTGCGAGTGATAGCAACTTCCAAGACCAAAGTCCGCTGAGTGCTAGTAGTAGCCTTTATCATACAACCAATTTAAAGGAAGGAAGATCGATCCCAATTAATAATCCGCTGTCACCAAGTCCGGTTTTGGGGAGTGTCCGAATTGAAAGTTTCGACGTGAAAAAATGTCAATGGCCTCCACAGTCTCAGGACAGTATTGATAGCTACTTTGATGACGATGATGAAGTGGATAATGATCATGGTAACGACGATGATGAAGATACATCTTCTTGTACTACTACAGGAAATACATCATCTATTACCACCCGAAGTCCTAGATCTTACGCTGACAGACTACGGGCTACTAAATTATCCTCAAGAAGAAGCATTCTCTTTGCTAATACTAATATAAGGTCTCATCGACTTAATAAAGTAGGTGACATTTATATTGAATATTTTTAACGAGAAGACTGCAGAAGAAGTGTCTTTTTTGTTCGTGTTTATCTCTGTTTCAGTTTTATCTTAATCCCCGGACAATGAGAAAAAGTCTTCGGTGTACCGGGCAATACAGAGATGAGGAATCCAAAAAATCCAATTAGGCAGTTCCATGTTATAGGCAATCTTCTCTTTGCCTAACCTTTGCAGAGCCCGCGGTGGACCGGGCACAATAGAGATACGGATTGCCTACAACTTAACATGAAATGCCTACAACTCGGGACTCCATCTATCTGTTTTCCAAAGTCAATTGGGAGGCCTCTCATTGTTCTGCGATTAAGATTCGACTGAAACAAAATAAACATGAACAAAAAAGACAGTCATTCTCTAGATTATACCTGCAACATTCTCAAGGTAGCTCAAGTCTAGTATTAAAAAATCGGTTTATGTAATACGTTAAATAATATGAAACAGCTTCGTGAGGGGATTCCTGACGTTCGAATCAGAAAAAAAGTAACAACGAGCTATTTCTCAGGTGGCAGAGGTCTTGCTTCTGCAATATTAACTCAGACCAGTAGGGCCTCAAAACAGCATAACACGCTGAGACGTTGTGACTCGGCCACAACCATTGGTAGTTTACCAGGAATTGAGTCCCGCTTCCACCAAACGCCGTTAAAAAAACAAGGCACAGACTACTTGGTTGAGATCGACGGAAAAGTGTTGAGTATTTATGGACACGGAGCTCTAAAACATATCCTAACCGTACGTTACCCTTTTACACTTTATTCCCAGTAATAGTCAGGTCAAAGAGTATAGGGGACTGGTCGTTTATTTGTGCTTTAGTAGAACTTAAAGCAGCAACAGTTTTGATGACAATGAAATTATCAACTACTTATCATTAGCATATGTAAACTTCAATGCTGTTGGTTTTGTATAGGGCTTCGCAGATAGCGTCACATTTGGAGTTAGTACGGTCAAGTTCCACTACATCTCCTTTGAGAGTATACTTCCGTACTTTTGCAGACTGAGGCAGGTCTATCCGTCTCTAGAGCAGTTACAGTTTAGGTGAGTGAAATAATATGGATTTTAGTTCAGTAAAATTATCAAAACTTGAACAATAATCCGTTGTAAATGCACTAGAGAAGAGCAGTAAACGACCGTTATAAAGCAGCACGCTGTGTGCTATATGGTACGCGGGATGTGTGCAAGCAATGGTAATTCGGCCTGTAGGCAGCAGACTTCTAAAAAAACTACTTTTAGGAAAACGACTTCGTCAAAAGACATCAACTTCTAGGCAAGAGACAAAAACTTCCAGGGAAAAGACTTTTAGGCAAAAAACTGTCGCTTTATTTTGGCCAAATCATTAATTTTGGTAATTTTATTGGAAAAGTAGAAAAACAATTTTTAGGCCATTTAATCACCCGGTGCGGTTTTTTGACCCCCAGGGTCTTCAACTGTCGATTTGGGCCAAACTATATCTATTTTTTGATTTTGGTGTGAAATTAGAAAAATATTTTTCAGGCCATTTAATTATCCGGTGGGATTTTTTGATTCCCATGGGTTAGCATAGTTGCCACATGTGTGCAAAGTTTCAGCCGGATATGGGAGGGAGAAGGGGTAAGGTCGAAGCTTCTGCTATATGTGGAAACTTCGGAGGGAGAAAGGGAAGGAGGAATCTTCAATACGTTGAAATTTACATTAAAAGTCGAGAAAGGTTTTGAAAATTTTCCTTAAAATTCGAAAAAAGCTTTGCAAATTTTCACGAAAAGTCGATAAATGCTTTGCAAATTTTCATGAGAAGTCGCTAAAAGCTTTGCAAGTTTTCCTGAAATGCCGTTAAAACTTTTTCAAATTTTTCTTAAAGGTTTTGCAAACAATTTTATTGAATAAGACCCAAGTTTGAGCTTAAGCCACTATTCTGTGACCAAAAGAGGTAACATAAAAACAAAACTAGTGCGGCGTTATTCGCAAAAACTTCCCATTGAATTAAAACACATGTTTTCTCAATTTTGTTGAATAAGAAACGGCTTAAACTTTTTAAACACATTATTTACCTTAGAAAGTAGAAAACATCATCATGTATTGGGTTAAACAGCTCGATGGATTTTAAAACTAAATTCATCTAGACATTATAAGCTATATGACAAGTAAAAACAAACAATTTCGTTCAAGGAATTTCTTAAAGAATCCATAGTCACTAAAACTAATCCAGATTCACTAATCCCAATCCAAGTACACTAGCTCCATTTTCCTCGTTTATCCCGAAACTCTCGGCAAATTCCGAATCCACGTTTCAAATTTGTTATCAGTAATCCTTAATCCGGGTACAAAAATTGATTAATCACCCAGTTCTACATATGTACATGATCTTATGTTGATAAACTTTGCTTTTAACTTGAAACAGAGCCAACAACATAGTTCGACTAAGTCAACTAAATGCTCTCACGGATACTCAAGGGCTCACATGCTTGCAAATTGCAGAAGAGGGAAATCCATTGGTAGGGCTAGAATCCTGGATGGACTATGCGGCCTACCGATTAGCTCATTGGGGCCTTATTAAAGTCAACGGAAAAGAGGTTAGTTTCATCTTGTGGCTTGTCATTTATAAGTTAAACCTGAAAAATCAGTCATCATAAGTTTAGTTTAAATATTTGGTGACAAGGCTTTTAGAATTAATTTTACAAAACCTTCCTTTCATAACTTCTTCTGTCTTTCTTAACTTTCATAATTAGTAAATCTTATTAGCAGATTTAAATAATATTCCATCCTTTTGACTTGCTGACACTAGGTTTTTATGGACGATCCGAAGAAACTGGACAACAATATGGGTTGGAGATGCTTTGAATCTTTGGGATTTCTTGCGTTGTCATGCCTTCCACAATCGGCCTTAACTCCTCTAGCCAAGCGTCTTCATAGGCTTCATTGCTTCTGCTCATGCACTTTCTCTCAGGAGTTAAATTTCGGTAGCTCAAAAGTTATCATAAACTGTCAACAATAGAAGCTTGTGCAGGAAGTTTCGAAAAAAAGTTATAAATGATTTTAGAGCGTGATCGGTCCGCAAAGTCCGATAGTAACGGCCGGATATCCCCCAACTGCAGCAGTGAGATTCCACCAAATTATAATGTAGGAGTCTGTGCATCCTGGAACAATGACCCCGTTTTATTGGATGTAATTGGGAAAGAGGCACTTGTGTACTTTGGACCTTCGCGCATTACCCAATCAACTAATACTGAGGTATGAAATCTTAAGGCTCTGTTGTAAGCTACTTTCTCTTTCATCGCGTTCGCTGCTATCCACCTTCCATTTCCAATCTCATTTCTAGTGGCAGTTATATCGCGGGGGTTGTTATTGTTTCATCTTAAAATAACCTCCGTGTTTTCATGATTTATTGTTAAAAAATAAGAAACAATTGTTAAAAAGTCAAAACATTGAAAACAGTACAAATCAACATTTTTGTTAAACAAATCTTAATAGTTTCTGCAAAAATTTCATTGGTAGATTGCAAAAGCTCGTTTAAAATGAAAATTGGAAGAAAACTTAAAGCAATAAGCATTTTTACTGAATTAGAACTCAATAATGCTTATATTTTAACTGGTGATATTAAATTAATTATTAATGATTGGTTTCAAAATAATTTCCTTTTGGAACAATTATACCTTTGATACCCGAGAGCTGATTGTACTTTTTCAAGCAACTTAATTACAATTCTCGGAGTAACTTGAAATCTTTAAATTAGTAAAAACGTTTACTAGCCATAATAACAATGGCTTATAATGACTATAATAGTAATTGTTAGAACTCCGTACTTTTGTTTAGCAAATGCTTTTAAATTTTCCGACGAGCTTACTTCTCGTTTGGTGTTCCAACTACTGTAGAATCCTTGTTTGGTTGCTTTATTCTGCAATTTCATCAATTCTACGTAGTAATTTTCTATCTAAAACAAACAAACGATGCCTCCGGACCGGAGGCTCCGGTTTAGTAAAACTGAGCATCCGGTTACTTTTAATTAACTTTAAAATACTGCACTGGTTCAACTGCTGAAGCCTTTTAAAGTACAAATTCAATTTATAAGCTTAAGAAGGAGATGTGGACAAATTTAAATTTTGGGGAGGGGAATAATTCTGGGGTGGGGGCGTTATTGCTTTGATAGAATAGGTTGGCGGAAACAATAATCCAGGGGAGGGCGGGATAGTTATTTTGAGAAATAATATGCATCATGCATACACGATACAAACCTTCCGCACACTTTCCGGACTTCGAAATTCATCCTGAGCGTTAAGCGACGCTTGTAATTAAATTTTTAAGGGAAACATGAAGGCGACAGCAAGGTTCGAGGATTATTAACATTTCTGGTAATTTAGCCGTATTAAAAACACATGGCTCACAGAAATCGCACTTACATTGCATGTATACTGCGTACACATTCCGTACACATTCTGTATACCATTCGCACACATTTTGCCCGCAACAGGAATGCACATATCCTGCATCAAACAAACCGCATTCCATATCTTTGAAACGTCCGTTCACAACGATGTATTTAATTATGTTTTACTTATTTGCCTATGCCGAGCACTGTTCATGCACCCGTTTACAGAACCTAAGGAGGAAGAGATAACATAAGGTGTCGGAGCTGTTCCCCCGCATAAAATAAAGCAGCTGACACAATTTAGTGCATACAGCAAATCGTTGTATTTATACTGGTTAAGATAAACGGATAATGGATGAATAAGTCAGCCTCTGTCACAAACACGGACGAAGGCCTACTTAAAAAAGTCCAACAGAGGTTTCAGTCTGGCAGTCAAAGCTACTACACCAATACAATAATGATGCTAATGTAAACGGGATAATTTTGAACATAACTGGCCTTTAAACACTGAAAGGTTAATGTTTTTACGTTTCAGATTAATGCAGAGATAAGCAAAGAACCCGTCAATGAGACGAAACCGTGCACTAGCGTCCGTCCAGATCTTCATCAGGAGGTTCCAGTAACACTTAAGGCCATCACTGATTCTGGTCTAAAGATTCTGGACAAATTACATTGCTTAGATAAGACGTGGCCCATCACCATGAGAAGCATCATTCAAGAAATACTCATCGATTACATGGTCATGACTAGCTATATGAAGAAAGGCTTAAAGAAATCCCAGGATATGACAACGATCACTTTGCAAAAACATTATAATAATCTAAATAATAAAAAGTTTTGAAATAATTGCAATCAAAATCTTGATGTGATCCTATTGACTATTCATTAGCAAGCCGATTCATTAACAAGCCGATTCGGAATTTGTTAATTTGATAAGTAATCGTGCTAGTATGGCTAGAAAACAGTGATTCCTCAAAACTAAAAGTAAATGCTGCCAAGCTAAAGGTCGGAGAAAAAGTAATGGGTCTTAAGAGTAAAATAATTAGAAGTAAGGGTTGAATATTCTTTTGTCATAGAAAGACACTTAAAACTATATTGTTGTTCTAAAATAGCAATGGAGGTCATTACAGATATTGTACTACTCAGCAGGTCGTGTTGCCAACATTATTATCTGCCATAGCCGACAACAAAATTAATTTTCAAATATTCTTTTGCGATAAATAGACACTAAATACCATCATCTTCCTTTAAAAATCGCAAAGGAGTCCAATAAAAAAAATTGTACTTCTCAGCAGGCCGTGTTGTCAACATTGTCATCTGCCAGATCCGACCAACACACTTAAACTTTGAATATTCTTTTGCGATGAATAGACACTTAATATTACATCTTGT
>JAQFZX010002175.1:0-21213 GCA_034682405.1 Hydroisotoma schaefferi | reverse complement strand
GTAGGGGTAAAAAAGGCCGGTATTCCTGCCCCACCCGCACGTATTCTTTCAGCTAGAGTACCCTGAAAGTTAAATTAGAAATATATTTTAATATACTCTAAATAAATCCATGATAAAAAAGATATTTTGAAGTGTCGTCAACATGGGAGAGATACCCCTTTTAACATGTAAAGGATAGGCGTGCCAGCATAATTAACGAGGGCGTCTAGGCGTCTTATGGGTCAGGATTTTTTAGGGTATTTAAAAAACCGTAATTGTTAAATAATTTTAATATTTTACAACATCCATCCATTTCCTGCCCTTACTTGTGGCGTTAGCTCCACTTCCAACTCTCCAGATAAGAACTGTCTTTCGAACTCCGCATTCTCTCCAACATAAGAGCTTATCATCCGCTTTATTTGTTTCTGTTTTAGGAGTAATCCAAGCCCAAAATTGTCCACGCCAGCGTTATTGCTAACAATTGTCAAGTTCTTTACACCCGTTTTTAAAAGTGCATCTATCAAGTTTTCAGGAATCCCACAAAGTCCAAAACCTGTTGGAAATTAGAGAATAATTATTAAAAAAAAACTCGTAAAAAAAATGGCCAAAAATCCGTAATTATTTTGTATTTTTACGATTTATTTATAAATGAATAAATAAATTGCACCTCCGACAAGTAGTTTGGACCCATCCGGGATGTCGGCAACGGCATCGGCCGCATTATCGAAAAACTTGGCACCACTTAAGGTCTTGGATGTGGAAAAACATCTACGAGCCTGACGGATAACCGTCCTCGATAAGAACATATCTCAACCTCCAGATATACTTTTTCTGGATAAGAGATAAGAAATGATGATTTTTTGTAGGATTTTTTGTGAAGTTGGACTTCTCAAGGACTAAAAATCATATGATGATGTCCCATAAATAACTGAGTAAAGTGGGAAATAACTTAGCATGGAGATGGAGCATATTCTGTTCTGCATGTTCAACCATTTTTCCCACGTAGAGGGTAGAGCTCTCATTTCCTGGGGATTTGGCTCAGAATCCGTGTAAATTTAGGGGTTTTAGCCTATATTTTTTACTTATTTATGTAAATCTTAATAATTTCCAAGATAAATGCAGTCAAGTTTCAAGCTTTTAAATATTAAATAATTAAATGCATGTTTTAGGGAAATCTGTGATGGATGGCTAATGGCTATGCATGATGAACGTTCATTGTTTGCAACAGAATGGGTAGGTTTGCGGTACAGGAAATTTTTTAATTTAACACGCGTACCGTATTTCCGTTTTAATTCCTCCCTCTGAATAATTCCCCCTACCTTTTCATGTTAAAAGTCCTATCTTGTCAATGTTATAATGGAATTTTGGAATTTTCCCTTCGAAATAATAAAGCCCCAGGGTAAAT
Source organism: Hydroisotoma schaefferi (assembly GCA_034682405.1). NCBI lineage: Eukaryota > Metazoa > Arthropoda > Collembola > Entomobryomorpha > Isotomidae > Hydroisotoma > Hydroisotoma schaefferi. The sequence goes on along the minus strand of JAQFZX010002175.1, from coordinate 19,829 downwards.
TCCCCTGGGGAATTAGTATTTTCTTTAGCCCGTATTTTATTCAGTGCTCATTCTACATTACGGTATTTTTTATGTTATTTAATGGAAAGTAAAGTGTGGAGGATTGGGTGAAGATGTTTTTATTCTAGAACCCTACAAACATACCATACCGTATTTCCTGTTTTAATTTCTCTGGGGCTTTATCACTTCGAAGGGAAAATTAGAAATTCTATTAACATAGACAAGATAGGATAGGACCTATAACATGGAAGGGTAGGGGGAATTAAACCGGAAGGGGAATTATTTCGGGGGAGGAATTAAAACGGGAAACTACAGCTAGAGATGTATATGCAGATAGTTTTATACGAGCTTGTTCATGATCCCATCCCATCTTTAATAATCCCCGAAAAAAGCAGGTTGCATAAAATACAATAACGACTTATACAGATTGTATATAGAGCCTGATCCATGCTAGATTGTATACTGGATACAAATTCTAATTTTTTTGTAACATTTTAGGCTAAACATGAGCTTCAGTTCAGATTGATATTATAAATCCTTTATTTTTCCTCCAATTCAACCTTTCAAACTAAAGTATTACACAGTCAACAACAGTGCAGTGGATACTAAACCGGCGGTTTGTCTTTATCGTAACTATTAAAGTGCTATTAAAGATTAGAATAATAATGCTATTTTGTTTGTGCTATTTTGATTTCGATTTAATTTTTATAACTGATGATGAGCGATTTAATAGGACGTTTCGTAATGCTTTTAACCCCTTAACAGCTCCCCAGTAGAGATGTTTCATTGCTAAAAGTAACAAATGTCGTAGTTCAACTAGACCTGGAACGATGGAGATTAAGATTCCGATTGGAAATAGTACAAATACGGATAAGGTGTTATCCTTTAGAGAAATGGGTGTGGGATAGTTTTGGGCCTTGGCTCTTGCTAATGCCGCTGTATATTGAAATGTTAACCACAGTCGTTTTTTTGCACCTCGTTCATCAATTCTTCTCCATTCATCTGCAATCCCCGATTGGATCAAATATCTCAATCTCCAAATTATTCGCTCATCTTCCCAATTATTAATAAACCAACCAGACTGTCTCGATATCCGTCCATCTTTCACCAGAGACAAATGTCGACCCTGTGGTAAATCTAGGTAGAATCTCTGAGCAAGATGCTCAATCTGATTTGACCAACCCAACAAAGCTATCTTGCTACAATTTCTGAATCCCTCATTCTTAGCTAACCTTTCTTCTAGCGGGTATAGGTCTTCGTCTATCAAGGCAACTTTAGAATATAAAGTTTTAGTGAAGAATTCTAGGTCGGATTTACCTAAATTACTCTTTATGTCCTTGATGTTATGGTATATGAAATTCTGATACACACCTTGTGGTTCCTTACATAGTTCACTTCCATTAACACTGTTGTAACAGTTGTTATCATCGTACTGTTTTCTAACGTTATCTCTTTGAGAAAATACCTCTATAATGGGTGTCAAAATAGTAAAATTAAGGTCCAGTAACTGGCTAATATTTTGCAATCCGATTGACTTCAAGGGTGAAGTAAGCGCTGTAATATTTTCACCCTTGTAGGCATTTGACAAAACGACAGCGGTGAGAAGCCAAGCCCCCGAAATCCAATATATAAACCCGACTTTACTCTCATTACCTGCTAAACGATCCCCTTGATCCAACAATGTTTTAATTGGCATGATAATCACATCCAAAGGCTTACACTCTTTATCCGTAAACCCAGCAACTAATGCTATGATGGGACCCCCTGCTAAACAAAGTGTTGTTATGCAAAGCCAAATGTATAGGTCAAAAACTGAGAACAACCCTGAAAGGCTAATCCCTTCCTGTTCTTGCCAGCCGCATGTAAAGAATGCCAGGGGTTCTTCAGACCCTGTAAAAATTGACCTTAAATTAATCCCCTGCATTACGCTTACCTCAGGTAGGTTTATGATCGATCGATGACATCTGGAATCTCTCGTACACCACCTATTACCTGAATTAAATGTAATGTTCGGAACTGCTAAAAAGAGCATTACCGTTGCAACCGAACTTCTCAGTGACATAAAGGTGTTGTGGTTTAATTTGAGGTAATTAGCAACTAAAGGCCCTGCTAACTTTCCCTGTGAATAGTCATGCAAGTTTCGGAAATTTAACTTTCCTTCTTTTAAACCTTCCAACATTGCTGCTTGGGCGGATGTTGCATATTTATCAACCTCATCATTCAAATTTTCGACATACCACGGAATTCCATTGTTGATCTGACTTATTGCCGTAATTTCAGAGTCTAAGTTATATCTGGTAAGCGGCAGAAGGAAAGGGACAGTGGTTCTGTAATACTTGTCACAAAATTGGCATAGAATTTCAATGGTAATTATACGATGATCTGGGTCATGCTCAGGGTTATCAGATCCTGAACGTGAATACTGGTGGATTACTTCAGTTTTGGTGATATTGAGAGGGTACGGTTTTACTGCAACTTGAGCCCCTTTTGTGGTCAGAATGATAGCTCGTGCTTGTAGCTCCAACGTCCGTAGTAGGTCTATGTTGTTGAACCAACGATACAAAGTACATCCCTCCCTTTGAACTAAAACATGGTAGTTCCCATTCAATGGGCGATGGATATTAGACTTTCTGAAAATTGCATAAAAACATGGCGTATATTATGCATCACACTATATAATGGGGAATTGAGTATACAAAGGCATAACATTTATAAGAATGCATCACCAAGAAAGCGTACTGTAACAGTTATCATAATTCTTTCATATCATATGAGTTAGCAATTTTTTTGAACGTACATAAATAACCCAGTTGAAAAACGATTCCAAAAATTCCGAAATAAAGGAGGTAGAAACCAAGAAGTTTGGATGAAAGTATTCTTAGCCGGGTTGAATTTCATGAAATGCTCCGGAGGATAGAGATAAAACTGGGCCCTGCATCTCCAATTGTAAGATGACGATCGGATTAGTAATTTATATAGAAGACGCTCTTTTGAGCTATTCATAGAATCGTTTCGGTCATTGTACACCCCTTCCGGTTTTATTGGGGTAAAATACCAGTCGAACGCATCATCGGAATTCGATTTTGTCGACTCTCGACGAACGATTAGAAAATAGCGAGATATAACTGCAGGACTTGTCAATGGGACGAAGTCCCCTCCGGAGTAATTTATAATGTGGATAAGGCAGTCGGAAAAAAGGTCAAGGTATTCGTTGAGATTGGCAATTCCTGTGGTTGTGTTTGTGGAACTTGCCATCCAGTTGGGGTATGAGGCAAGGACATTGTTCTTCAAAATTGTCAGTAAAAGGATAATGGAATGGATATCTCTTAGTTTAGTATGTTTTTTCATGCCAAAGCTTCGTGAAATGCTGTTACATTTTTAAAACCTTGAATTGAAATGTGAGAATTATTTCAAAAATTGTAATCGGTCGCCAATTCGCTTCGAAATTTAAAAGTTTTCCTTCTGAGACAGAAAGGTTATGGATGAGAGTTAGAATATTTCTGTTTTAGCTGGATCGATCCCTGTAAATGGTCACAATGGAAGTTTAAGTTTGTCATTGTTTGCGTGTTTTAAAGAGTGGCATTTCCACTTATCTGTAAATGCATGTAGACGAAAGAGGCTTCAACATTACATGAGTTTCATGTCCATCCTTGGTTAATTTATTTATGGAAATTATAATAGTGCAATTTGCAATAATAATTTATTTCCTGCAATCCTGCTCGGCATACTTTCTCCCACTTTCTTTACAAGGTGATGATGCATGTGTTCTAATTTCATTTTAAAACATGGTACACATAAGCCCCTTATTGGCGTGTTTAAATTAACTCAGAACTTTGGAATCATATTTAAAGGAATTTAAGGACTAAGAATTAAAAAGATCCAAGACCAAGATAAGATACACAATAAAAATGTCATCAAATTTGATGGTGATACCTTCGTGTATTGATGTAACCTTTTCTTATGCAAAATATGCAAAAGTTTGTAATTTATTTTTAAAGCATGTCAAATATCCCTTTGCGTGTTCACATTTACTGACTCAGAGCTTCTTTTACTTGCTATTTTCTGCTGAGATCTATTTTATCTCTGGTTTTTAATTTGGATAAGTACCTTTTTTCATGCATCAGCCGGTAATTAGGAGGGTACATAAAAATATATCTAAGTAATAATAAAAATATCATCTCATCCTCATCAGGAATTCAGGATTCGGATTTAAAGGTTGAAGCCTTCATATGACAATTGATAAAACTACTTAAATCTAGCATTTATTTCAGAGGTTCTTCTGGTTAATTAAAGTTAACTATTTTGACAGATATTAGGATTTCGAAAAAAATCCAAAAAAACCCGAAGAAGCCATCCTATGCTTAAATATTTACCGTAAATTGTCTCGAATAGTGTCCCCCCGTAATAACTACCCTTAATCCTCAATCCTCGCCCATATGGCGCGCCTTATACATGATAAAAAAGATGTTTTGATTGAAGTATCTTTAACATGGAAGAGATACCCCTTTAAACATGTAAAGGATATACGTGCGGCATGATTAACGAGGGCGTCTTATGGGCCAGGATTTCGGGTATTTATAACCCCACAAGCCCCATTTAATTGTATGTTAAATTTGACCCCCATAAAAAAACATAAAAATTAATTAGTGTCTCCCCAGGACATTATTTGAAACAATGTATGAATAAATAGCATTGAATCTTGATATTTGAGACATTTCTCTGGGAAATCCTCCCTTACGAACCCCTCGATAGACTTCATGTCAACGTAGCGTCCACACCCAACCTGTAATACAATATTTTCGAAATATACTTCCAAAAATGGTCAAAATCGATGCAAAAAACGGTATATTTATTGGAAAAACTGGAATACGAAATATATGTCAATTATGCTGGTTTGCTGAAGTAAAATGCTGAATGCTCCACGTGGGAGTAGATTATCTTTGGTTATTTTGAACTTAATATAACTGTAGTTTCATTTAATCATCGTATTTAGGTTATTTCTTGGACTAAAACTCTAAAAACTAGTTAAATTGTCGTTATTTACCTCCCATAATTAGCAAAATATGATAAGATAATTGACCTAAGGTCGTGGGCGTAAATTGACAACTGTTTTTTAGCAACTTTTAGAGAACGGGGATGTGTCAATTGTGAACGTCAACGTCAACCTTGACGTAAGTTTTGAATCCCTGGTAAATAATGTGGAGTTAGTTAGTAAATCGAATGACCCATGACCCTGTGGCCATCTTGTGTTTTATTTGGGTCAATAAATTCCATTTGTTAAGAAGAAATTGACCTCAAACTGTACAGAACAGAGGATTAGGAAGTGTAGGTCTTTGCGAGTGTGACCTGACCTTTGACTTGTAAAAATGTCTGACCTGTTCCGCTCTGCGCTTGGGTACTTAAGCAGTGCGTCATCGGGGTCGGTTGGAGGTCAACAGGGAGGTCAAGGGGGGCAGGGTCATCATGGGGGGTATACTACGGCTAGTGGGGGCCCTTCTGATGAAACTGCGGCTATTGGGGAGGTCATAGCTTTCTCTTATAATACGGAGCAGAAGAGGAATGTCAGGATTGTTAAGTTAATTGCTGAAGGTAAAGTGATAAAAAAGGGATTAAAAAAATGAGGATTTTGATGAGGTTTTTAAAAAATATTTGGTTGTTATTTTTAGGAGGATTTTCATTCGTTTTTCGAGCAGTTGATATACAAAATGGGGATTCGATTGCTGTAAAAGTAAGTGTGGTATTGGTTATTTCCGGAATTAGTTCCCCTTCCTTCTAAATAGATCCCCCTCGAAATAGTAAGTTCCCCTTCCGTCTAAATAGATCCCCCTCGAAATAGTTCCCCTTCCGTCTAAATAGATCCGCCTCGAAATAGTTCCCCTCTAAATAGTTTCCCCCCTAAATAGTTTCCGCTCTAATTGGTTTCCCCTCTAAATAGTTCCCCCTCTAAATGGTTTCCCGTCTTCCTCCTGTAAATAGTTCCCATCTCTAATCAAATAGTTCCCCATCTCCAAGCTAAATAGTTCCCCCCAATAAAATAGTTCCCTATCTGCAAGCTAAATAGTTCCCCGCCCCTAGCTTTCTCCATGTTAAAAATAAAAATTCACGCTACTTTAAAACTCGTGTTCAAGCGTTTTTTTAATTCCTCACAATAATTCCCCGGGGGAATTATTTCCGAAAATACTGTAAATAAAGTGCGGAAACTTTTGGGTAATATTTTATATTGAAGTGGATTGATTTATGATTATTTTTAATTTTAGAAAATCCTAGCTCCAGATGCCGAAACTTTGAAAGCTGTAGAGCACGAGATAGAATTCATGCGTCAGTTCCAACATGAACATATTGTCAAGTTTTATGGGTCTTTTATGAAAAGTACTGGAAAGAATTTACAAGAGCATTTTATCGGGATGGAGTATTGTCCGGTTCCGTTACCTACACCGCCGTTTCGATTACAACATACGACACAGACCTACGCCCAGACTTGTAAAGCTATTAAATACCTTCATGATTTTGGGATTGTCCATCGAGATATTAAGGTATGTTTATATTTGTATTTGAAATACTGTGTTTAATTCAATGGTATACTTAACCTACTTGTGTTCTTTTCTGGGTTACAGTTAGAGAATCTTTTAATCGGTGCAGACGGGCTGGTCAAACTTGTAGACTTCGGTTCTGCAACTATGGAAAAAATTTATCCCACTGCGGACTGGTCGATGGCTAAACGGACGCTGGTAGAGGAACAGATCGCAGCTAAAACTACTCCTATGTCAGTTTTTTAAGTATTTTTATGATGGTTTTATATGGATAAATTCAAGGGTTTTCATTTGATGATGATACGGTTTTGTTTCTAGGTATCGAGCCCCAGAAATGTTGGATCTTTGGTCTAACCATCCTATAGATGAACATGCGGACTTATGGGCCTTAGGATGTTTACTCTTCGCCCTAAATTTTGGACAGCATCCATTCCAAGACTCTAATAAACTTGCAATTGTTAATGCCAATTATTCCTTGCCAAAGAATGTGAGCAGTTCTGGTCCTATTGTCAGTCTGATTAGTAAGTAAAGTAATCTACATTTTTTGTAGTGAAGATTTGTGTCAAGGTTTGTCATCTATGGGTGTTTTTATGTTTTACAGAGGGTTTATTACAAGTCAATCCTGCAGATAGGTTCTCTTTTGGACAAATGTTTGAAATTCTTGCCTCTATAGCTGAGTCAGAAGGTTTTAGTCTAAATGGACAGTTGCCATTCAAGCCAGCAAGTTCACCGAATATTACTGGTGGGGGTGGTCCGGGTATTGTAAATCCATTAGGTAGTGCAGCAGCACATCCACAGCTTCCGGGAAATATTCCAACCCAGTTACCTCAACATTCTCAGCAGCAACAAGGAGGTGGATCGTCTGGTAGTTTATTTAGTAGTTTAAAAGGTTAGACCTGCAAGTATTGTAATTTCTGGTAATTACTTAAATCATTTTAGTCAGATTTAGATTCTCAGAATTAAAGGCTTTTATATTTCCCGTGGGTTAGAACAAATATACCCCGAAATACTAAAGGTTTAAACTGAAAAACTGTATTTAGGTGGGGCTGTAAGTTTACTGAAAAACATTAAAGAGCAAAGCCAGCAGTATTTAGCCCCTCCGGGACCTGGAGGTCCTCCCCCAGAAGCGGGTGAAGGTCTTTCAAGAGTTCCGCCAGCTCGTCCTGCCAGTGGACCTTCTACGGTGCCCCCTGCTAGTCGACCTCTACCTCCAAGACCAGCCCCTCCGTCTCCGATGACACAACGGAGAGAGGCAGCAGCTGCCGCTGCGGCTAGTCATATTGAATTTGAAAATCGAGAGTATGAAGCAATGCAGCAAAAGCAGCATGGTCGTCCCCAACGGCCAACTCCACCCAAGCCCCCTCCACCTAAATTATACCAGGAATCCCAACCTCAAAGAGTGGCGAATTTACTTGATATTGGCAGTGAGGATGTTCTAGGACAGCGGTAAAACTTTTTACTATTGGCTGGCCGTAGATATTTATTGATAGTATTATTATAGTAAAAATCTGAAATATTGAATTTTTAGATCGTCCAATGACAGTTCTAATACTGCGACAAATCAACCATCTTCCACTGCAGATTTACTAGGAGATTTATTCAGTTCTTCCGTATCCACCGGGATAGGAAACAATTTTACTCCCTCGTCGCAAACAGGTAGTGCAGGGAATGAGGATCTCTTTTGGGGTAGTGGAGCTTCATCCTCAGCTTCAAATATAGGGAATGGAACCAGTTTTACAAACGGTGGCTTTATGAACAACGGTGGAATGAATCTGCAAGGTAGTAATAATCAAATGAATAAGACTAAGAACGAAATAAGTGGGGATTTACTTGGGGATACGACTGACCCTTTCGCATCGCTGCTTGGAAAATCTTTACCAAATTCCATGACTTCTGGACAGTCGAGTCAGCAAAATCCATTGGATGGATTTGCAACTTTCGGATCTAGTCAGCCGTTTTTACAAGTAAATTTTTTGAAGTTTTTACTTTACATAAGAGTCACGTTTTATAGTCCTTTAATGCGTTAATGTTTTCTTTTTGGAATAGCCTTTGAATCCCAGTGCTATGCCTTCCTCGTCGAGTTTTCAAAATCTCAATACTAATGGTAAGGACAGTTCTGGTGGATTTGGAAGTGGATTGCTCGATACGGGATCTTCTCGCATTCCAAAAAATAGTTCAAGTCCGAATCTACTTTCGGATTTGATACTAGACGATATTATGGGACTTGGAAATCTTGGCATGAACAATACCAATGTGGGAGGGAGTGGCTCTAGTGTTAATAAATCCAACCCCTCATTAAATCAATCGATTCCGCCGAACCTTCCGAATTCATCTGCAAATAACAGAGTTAGTTAGAAACGCTTTTAAACTATGGAAAAATAAAATGCTATTTTACATAAATAATCGTTAATTGGACTATATTTATATTGATTTTTTATTGCAGCCGAATTACAATCGAAACCAAATATTTGATCCACCTGCTGGAGCACAATCAGATAAGAAACAGACATTAGATGATGTCTTTGGTGATATCCTAAGCTCTCAAGGCTTTGGCCCAGGGAAAGCGGATAGTTCAGGAAAAACTATTAATGCTATGAGAAAGATTGAAATGCTCTCTAATCCGAACATGGATCCAACTCAGATTAAGGTACGTTTTTAATCACTATTTTTTCAATGTTGCTTTCTAAAGGGACTGACTGTAATAATTCTTTATCAATAGGTCAACGAGTGGAGGGAAGGAAAGAAGAAAAATATCCGGGCGTTACTATCATCTCTGCATACAGTTACATGGGATGGGTGTAACTGGGAGGAGACAAACATGTCACAAATGATCACTCCAGCTCAAGTTAAGAAAACATACAGAAAGGCTTGTCTAGCTATTCATCCCGATAAAGTGAGTTACAATTTTATTATGTATCCGTTGATTTACGGTTTGAATTTGAATTAATTAGAATTTGTTTGAACAATTTTAAACAGCAAATGGGACAAGATTGGGAAGATCTTGCAAAATTAATCTTCGTTGAATTAAACGAGGCCTGGGGAGCTTTTGAAGAAGCCCAGCAAGGATAATGAAAAAGGCTACATTGGAATTTCTTAATGAAAGAGGCGTGCTTGAGATCCGAATTTTGATTCAAAACTTGTAAATGACTACTTATGACTTAATTGTGATGTACTTAGTTTTTAATGAAGACGGAAGATGAGATGTATATCGAAAGTTTAAGTTGTCTGGAGAGGAATCGCAATAAGTATCAGTGATACTTTATTTCTGCTCTCCCTTTTACTCAAGTGATAGTAGTAGTGCTTCTAATAACGACGTAAAGCTATTAGGAAGCTTCAAGGAAATCAGATCTAACCGACCTTGTGTGATGTGAAATTTGACCTGAAGAGTTAAGCAAATGAAGATTAGAAAGTTCTGTTTTTGAAGTTGATAAAATGAAGAATAATCAGAGTTAGAAAAAACCCAGTTACATACTAGTTACGATAATAATCAACTGTACTGTATTGTGTAGAAACTGTATCCTCTTATCAGAGAATTTTAGAACTATATATACGAAGACTAAGACAACTTAGTTATCAAGTAAAATTAGATGTTAATTAAAATTAAAATCGAAAATGTAGTCAGTGCAAGAAAAATTGGAGTATTATCAGAGCAGTTCTTGGCTTGCGACAAAACTTTTTATGATTCAAGATTTCTTACAGAAGTTAAACTTTAATTTGATTTGATTTCACTTTTATATTTAATCCGAATCCGATCCTTATTGTGCGAAGGGTTATGTTTACTACTTGGTGGTATGCATGGAATAATCGATGATCATACATTTCCGGTTTTTACCTTTTGTGATAGTGTCCACCATGTTCAATTTATTATGTAAATACTTAAGTTCGATCTTACTTCTTGTGTCGCCACATTATATTACTGCGTTTCGCATTGTACGAGAGCGAATTGTAGTGATGCAATTTTTATTTCTGTACGGGTAGATTAGATTTGATATTCAGTGGCTCATTTCGTGTACTATACATAATGAGTAGTCTGGTTGATAAAACAATAAACGAGAAAGTTCCATTGTGAAATGAGGATTAATTAATTATTTGATGCCACCATAGTACAACCTTGTAAAAAGTATTTATTTAACTTGAAAGGGTACTTTATTATTGAACAAAGTATACTAAATTTTATTATTTCGGATCTGCTTCTTCGTCCGTAACCTCTTTTCCACTTTTCAATTCATATTTGATTTCTTTAGGATCAATCATCTTGTAAATCTGGGATTCCCAGTCCTTCCGATTTGTTCCAAAGACTTTAATTTTCCCGATAGTTCTTTCCGCAAGGACCTTTTTCATAAGGGCGAATACCATTTGGAATACTGATGTGCAATTTATGAAAAATGAATGGTGTAGAACTTCTGGATAGTGGGCTTCGTAAGTGCTGGACATTTTTAGGATGCTTTGAGCCGCTAAGGAAAGAAGTTGCATGCTGAGTACTGAGTCTTTTATAATGATTCACCTCTTTGAATAAGCATGGGATTTATATGAATAAATACCCTTAATATTGGTAAACTGCCGGAAGGAGTACCCATCCCAGTCAACAATAGATGTAAATTGGGTGTTTGGATGGCTTGGGTCCTTTCCAGGATCTTTCCTTATGGCTTCCATGATCTTTTCGAAAAAGTAATTGATGTAGTGGACCAATTGGTCTACTCGGCCGTCGTCAACGGCCATCCGGACGTCCCATTTCCCCAGAGGTAGTACCAAAACTAGTTTGCATTATACGGTAAAGCGTTGTAAGATTTTTTCATAACCGTTTGTCCGTCAAGTTTGACATTTTTATTAGACTTTCATTGTAAGGATTAACCAACCTGGTCGTCCCTCGCGATCCCTTCCGGTTATCTCGAAAGGATAGTGTTTTAGGAAGTATGGGTCAACCGGTTGACTCAGAGTGAGGTCAACTTGGTTTTCTAATCGCCATTTTAATGACTTGCAAAGAAATATAGATAATTTTTTACAACATTCTGCAAGTAAATTGTAGAATGGCTTTCTGTTGCATTCGTATCGTATGCATTTCAGTACTTACAGCTCTTAGCATTGCTTCAGCCTTCTCCAAGCTCAACTCTCGGGCTAGACAGGTTATAATTTAGAAATAATAAATCATGGATTTAATGGATTAATTAAATTCCCAAGTTTACTGAGCTGAATTAAAGCGTTGAATTTTTAAAAACCTCGAAGCCATCGAATCAAAAACATGTCGCTGTTCATCTCGTCAGTTTTTAACACGTCTTGGACTCGTTCTCTAAACTACCAAGAGGGAACCCCGACCAATATTAATATCTTAGAAATTAAGTACCCTAAATCCTCGCCCATATACCGCGGCCTTATCCCTTTTAACATGTAAAGGAAAGGCGTGCGGCATAATTAGCGAGGGCGGCTTATGGGCGAGGATACAGGGTACATATTGGTTGCGCATAATGATACTATGAAATACTGGACTTCATACCTTCAGAATCGCAACCCGTTCATCTTTGTCCGGTTTTGACATTTTTAACTATCGTTTATGGATGTTTAATTTGCAGCAAGATGAAAGTGAGCTGTACAGATTATGAATTGTAGTTCTTTTTATTTTTTATACCCTCCGAATTTAAAGTAATCAAGCAACTTTATAACCTAATTAAGGACTAATTATCTCATCCGAGTTTCTTTATATATACCGGTGAGGGTCTTGATTTCGGAATTTAGAAGATTTATGTAATCCACACAAACGAGTAATTACTATAAGGCAAAGGTGTGCATGGATGGACAATTAAAAACCATTCAATAATGAAAATAATTCAATAATCAAATTACTTCACAGTTCAGTTCAGTTAGAGACGGAAAGTTGCATGAATTTTAATATTCATTCAATTTATTCTATACTTTCCACTCCAAAGCGTCAAATAAATTTACCGGAGGTCTTTAGCTTGATTAAGTAAAGTAGTGAATTAATACATTATAATTACCAGAAAAAAATTATTTTATGCAGGATTAGGTATTATTAAGCTTTATTATACTCTTTTCCTTTATAACATTCATCGGATTCAATTATTATTTAGCGTCCTTCCCAGGCTTTACTCGGGATGTCATGTAAATGTGTTTGAGTGGGCGTCTCACTGTATGTAACTATTCATTTTTAGTGATGTTCATAAAAGTTTATAAGGGCTGAAAGGGTTTATTAGGGTTTTTATTGCAGGAATAGTCGAAACTATTTGGGAACTTCATCTTCTTTGAATCGTAAATTGTAATCTTTGCTTGGGTCTTTGGTGGAAGGATTGGCTTGATTATGGCCCAAATCATGGAGAATACTTTGGGACAGTTTATGAAGTAAGCTTGGAATAAAATCTCAGGATAATGTGTGTCAAGCGTAGCAAACGACTTCTGAAGAAATTGGATTGCTGAAAAAGTTTCAAATAATCGGGGAAGTAACCTTCCAGTAGGGTAGGGATACGTTTCAATGAAGTATCGATCAAAATTATAGTGAATTAGTAGATTATCCACATCTTGCTCTGCTCTTCATTTAAATGACTAGATTTTTAAAGCGTATGTATAGGGAGACATTTACCAGGTTTAAAATTATGATTGGGATTTTATTTCTTTAATTTCTTTTTATATTATTTATTGCATGTCTTATCATCGCCACAGACTTGTCCAAATCATTACCTTTTGCTGAGTAAGAAGAAAAGAACAAGTTTACCTTTTAATTTTTCCTTATTTCTGCAAAAGTAGCCATTAAAGTTTACTTTAATATATACTTGCCTCTTATCCATCTGAAGAGGAATTGGTCAGAGTTGTGGTCATCAGTTGTAAGAATTCTGTTTACTTGCTCTCGTAACTATTTTTAATTTAGGAAACAAATTAATAAAACACTTCTACTAGATATTTCTTAAATTGTTGTTGTTTCTTTAATTATTTAACTTAAAATCGTATTCTGGGAAATTAGACATTTCTTCAGGTCTAATCAGAAAGCATTTGTATTTTAGGCCTAGAAGAAAAAAGGGTTTTGGAAATTATATTAAAATTTAGGAATGATTTTCAAGGTACTTCAAGTAATTTTATGATTTACTAAACTAACTTCACGGGGGCTTCTGTTGCGTTTCTAAAACAGTTTCATTTAGTCCACCTTTTATATTTCATTCATTAAAGGTCGTTTGGGTTTGAAGGGATTTATTATTGCTTACGCTTATGATCCTAAAGCTTCAAAGGGACTACAATGTTCATTTAATATTATCATTCTCGCTGAGTACTGCTATTTCAAGGATTATCACAAATGAAATGAACGCCAAATTAAAAGCTGATTTAAAATCATGAAGCATCTAAATTCAGTACAAAATGCAAATAGAATATTCGTCGCCAAAAATGTATGTCATGCATTGGGTAGTTTTTGCTTTGTGGACTTCTTCATTGATGATTATTAGGCTTATTTTTGACAAGCAAGCGTTTTGTGATAGGATTGAATTTAACCATGGGCCAAGTTCAAGTTCTAAACACGTCCATGAACTGTAATTAACTAATTCATTCAATAAAGTGTAACTGTACAAAACACTAATTCACGCACATGGCCAACGGCTGTGCGTATATTTGTTTTGAAATTTAACTAAGTAGCATTCAGCTTTTTATATGAGTAAATTAAAGTCAAAAGATGACGATGATTTGATGCCTTTAATGTGGAGTCTAAATAAATATTGTTTGCTTCACAAACTGCGTGCGTACTAAATATTGACCAAATGTAGCCAATAAAGCTGACCTTCATCGTAGTATTTATTTATCGAATTAGTTTTTAACGCAGTCAGTTTAGTTCAATTTATTCATGCGTAAAGAGCGTGCCTACCTAGATTCTGATTCTTTGGTTAAAGCTACTAAATTCTTTGGAAGTGTTTTAAGTTGGTATTCAAGACGTGGAATATTTTATGAGTTTTTAAAACCTTTATTTTATCAAGGGATTTAATAAGGGGGAAAGTTATGACAGATTTTTACCTGATTCTACTGCTTGTAAGCTTTCTAGCTTTCCATTTGTTCATGGGAACTAGAAGAAGAAAGAATGAGCTTCCGGGTTAGTAGTCGGAATATTTATTTAACGATTTATTATACCCCTTTGTCATTTATTTTATTGAAATATGCAAGACTTTATCTTATCCACGCCATCAGTGCGAATGTGTAGATTGTATTAAGGATTTTAATTCTTTATTTATCAAACCATCTTGGTACATAATTAGAGTAAACCAGTCTTCCAAATCCAATATCCAAGAGGGGCATAAAGTTTGAGTCATAATGAAATGCTGTGTTGAATATAGGACCACATAAATGGCCAATTGTAGGTAATTTACCTCAAATAGCAAGGATAAACTGGACCCGAGTTTGGTGTGCTATTGATCATTATGCGAAAGAGTATGGGGACATTATTGGCATGTACTTTGGCTCCAGATATGTCGGTAATTAATTTAATTTCTAAATAAGCAAGCCAAACGCTAAATTTTAATGTATGCAAAATGTCCAATATATTTCAAAATATGAGTAACGCTACTGTCAGTTTTTGAACAGCGTTTTTTCTTTTCAAAAGTTGTATTGAGCAATCCGAAAATAGTTCACGAGCTTTTAAAAAGAGATGAATGGAACGGGCGATCTCGGGATCATTTGGCGAAGATTAAAGCAGATGGGAATGCCGTCTTAGGTAGGAAGGATATAAGGTTACATCCTTTCATGTTCATGTTCAAGTAACATAGTTTAATGGAATGATAAAAATGCAAAAATTGGAGGAAATCCCAGGTTTTAAAACGTAGAAGTTTTAATTTTTAAAAAACTTCTAAGGACTGATAATGACGGATGGGGAGCTTTGGCGAGAGACTCGACGGTTCTCCTTGAAGCATCTGAGGGATTTTGGGTTTGGAAAGTCTACAATGGAAACCTCGATTATGGAAGAGGTTCAAAATATCGTGAAGCATTTGGATACAAAACTTATAAAATCTCATGAAGATGGCTGCAAAGAGGGTGTGGTGACATTTGAATCAACCTTTGGTCCTGCGGTCATATCAACACTGTGGTTTATGGTTGCTGGTGTTCATGTCGATATTAATGATCCTAAGGTTTTAAAGTTGCAGAAGATTGTACAGGATACTCTGAGGAGACGGGCTTTTGGTTAGTGGGGAAATAAAATAATAACTTTAGTGGCTTTTGCTTGCCGGTTTTATTATTATATTTGGTCAAAAAGGGGTTCTAGCCCTGTACTTCAGGGGTCATAGGTCATAGTTCTGGGGATTCTATGTGCTTAATTCCACTTTAAACACGACCAGTTTAAAAAATATTTTTTAGCTTTTATATTTTTGCAAGAGAATTTGCAACTTTGCCTCTATCCGAAATCAGAATATTTTATTTTCTGTACTAGAAATAAAATTAAAGTAATAGGTTTGACAATAATATTGTTACTTCTTTTATAAGCTGAGCTAAGGACTCATGTATTTTGCTTATCTTTGTAGGGGCAGGGATATTTTGGTCATTTCAAAAGCTCGGACAATTATTCCCCAACCTGAGTGGATTTGCTAAACAAGCCGAAGGTTTCAATACGCTCAAGACAAGCATGAGAGTAGGTTTTTAACCAGAGATTGGGAATTTGTTTTTATGATGATTATTTAGTCTAAATCTTGGAATTGGAATATTTTAGTAAAATCTAACTTAGAATAAAACTTAGTAATTGGTTGCAATGTAATGTGGCTTATTTTGCCAGGAAACTGTAGCGGATCACAAGAAAACCCGAGTTCTGGGACAACCTAGGGACTTTATTGATGCTTACTTAGACGAACATGAAAATAACCCTGAAAATCGCAATTTCTTTGGTATTATTTTGCATAAATTGTTTGCAATGATTTTTAGCAAATTGACAAAATATCCTGCATGTTTCTTTTAAATACCTGACTATAATCTGGCTAATATTTTGTAGAGGAACAATTAGTGGTCACTTGCATGGACATGTTTGTAGCAGGGATCGATACAATGACGAATACCTTACGGTTTGCTATTTTGTATCTTATCCTGCATCCCAGAGTTCAGGAAAAAATTCAAGAGGAAATTGACACAGTTGTTGGTCAGGATCGGAGTGTTACTCTACAAGATAAGGATAAGTAAGACTTTTAGGGGATTATTTGCATGAACAAAACTGCATAAACTATTCTTCAGGTGTTTTAAATCCCCGAAATCAAATGCGTTTAGTCCCAAACAATTACAGGTTTTATTTTATTCAAATAGGCTACCCTATTGCGAAGCTTTCCTGATGGAAGTAAATCGCTTCGGCAGCGTTGCTCCTATTTTAACACCTCATGCTTTAACCAAAACGGTTCAATATAAGAAGTATGAAATTCCCAAGGTGAAGCGTCTAAAAAAGTCCTACTTTGCTTATAATTTAAAACGTAGAAATTGAGGGGTACATATGTCTTATCAGGGGTCGCTTGTCTTTATAAACACTTGGGCAATACATCGTAACAAAGTTCATTGGGGTGACCCCGAAGAATTTAGACCGGAGAGATTTCTGCAACCGGATGGAAAAGTGGTTCCGAGTGATGAGTGGCTTTTACCTTTCGGATCAGGTTTGGTTTGGCTCCGTCCGTTTGCATAATTTATGGTAAGAAAAATTACGAAGATTAGCAAAGAAATTGAAGAAATTATTATTACATTTAGGTAAACGACGCTGTCCAGCCGAACCTTTAGGAAAAGCCTCAATGTTCCTAATGATATGTAATCTTGTACAAAAATTCAGTTTTTTCACCGTTCCATCAGAACCTTTACCAAGCACTTTGCCAATTATTGGTCTTAGCTTGTCACCTCAACCGTTTAGGGCTTTGACAAAACTTCGTAAAGTTTGAGTGAGTTTTAAATAAAATGTTCCGAAATCGCGAAATAACTCATGCAATTTCCTAAATCATTTCAGTAACGGTAGCCTATTGTATTTATTGTCTTCAAATGGTAATTAACAATTAATAAATGTTTCTGTTCGTTTTGTGCTACCCATCTTTTTCATAATACCACACAATTATTCAATAAAGCGTATCCTAAATAAATTTCTGTACACATGTAAATCCATGGTTCAAGTGGACTTTTATTCATTCTACGGTGATATGAATGCATTTGACGTTTACTAACTAGGTCTCTAGAATCTATATGAAAGTGGACTGCATAAAAGGAATGTTGGGAAATAAACCTAACCATATTTGGCCCGTTCGTTTGAATTTACAACATTAACATGGCCTGGTCATCTTCTTAAAAAAGATCTGCGGGGGCGTCTGTCATAAAACTTTCTTGAGAAGAAACTATTCTAGCAAACCAACTGGCTTTTATAACGTCAGTTACTACCTCTATTCATAACACAGCTATCTTCAATAATATTTTGGACAAAATACAACCCTCCAGTAATAATTTTGTTTCTGCAGACTTTTTTAATGTTGGTTAACCAAGTGGATTCCTGTGTACATAAAGTATACGCTTATAAAGAATAGCATAAGGAATCCATAATCTTTCAAACAAGAGAACTGCAAGGAGCATAATACTTTACAGATACTGTTGTAAAATAGCAGAACCAATAACCTGTGCAAAGTTGAGATCACATCAAGCACGAGCACAGCCCTATGATATAGTTTATCTAAAAGTGGATTACCGTATTTCCTGTTATAATTCCCCTGGGGTTTTATTACTTCGAAGGGAAAATTAGAAATTATATTAACATATACAAGATAGGACTTATAACAAGAAAAGGTAGGGGGGAATTAAACCGGAGGGGGAATTATTCCGGGGGAGGAATTAAAACGGGAAATACGGTAATAAATATGCAAACCATCTCCAACCTTAGTTCTTCTGGGATGTGATATTATAATGTTGCAGAAGTTTTTTGTACACATACATTTGGATCTCAATTTTAACTGTAGAATAAAATAACCTTGATTTCATTATTTATTTGCATAAGGGGATTCTGGGCGGCTGTTACTTAATTATTTTTCATACTATAGTATGCATTATTATACCAAGATAAATAAATAAATCTTAACATATTCGTCTTGCAAACATCTTCATAAGGTTTCTCCTGGTTAATAAAAAGTTGCGTGGCCACTAGACTAGGATTATATTGATGCCAATCATTCGCGCAGTTTGGTAGCTTTTAGCCTTTTAAAACTGCACCTAAAAGTTAAACGGTGATTGAAACTTTTTAATGGTCGGTTTTAATTTTTCTTGATCAAGTTTATTAATTTGAAGAGGTTTTAACGGAAGATTTGATCGAGGTTTAAGGAAATAAAGGCTTTACATTTGTTAAAATGCTGTATTTGAGTCTCTTTGTTGGTCTACTCGCCCTTTACCTTTATTTGTCGACTAGAAGAAGAAAAGCTGAGCTTCCTGGTTGGTATTTTGTAAATTTTGCATGCAATTTAGTGCTTACTTATATCAAATTAATGTGATGTGATGATACTTCAAGCCTAAACTACGTTATTGCGATATTTAATCTTAGAAAACGCATGGAAATAAATAAATTAGCTTACTTTTCTGCTGTAAAAAGTAGGAAAGGGGTAAAGGAAGGGTGGTGCAAAGTAATTTTAATCAGATTGTAGTTTTGCATATGAATATTTAAGTACAAGTTTTCGATATTTTGATGGAACAAAAAATTATTAAAAATAAATACTTGCAAATTATATGAAAGCTTGGCGAATTTATTTATGATTAGGACCCCCGAAATGGCCAATTGTTGGGAATCTTCCTCAAATAGCTAAGATAAACTGGACCAGAGTTTGGTTTGCTATTGACCATTATGCTCAGAAGTATGGGGATATTATTGGCATGTACTTTGGCCCTCGATATGTTGGTAATAATTTAATTATTTGTGGCAAGAAATGTTACGACTTATGGTATTTTTATGCATTCGTACTAGAAGAACTATACTGTAAAATGATGTTCCTAGTTGTTCTCAGCCATCCCAAAGTTGTCCATGAGCTTATGAAACGAGACGAATGGAATGGTCGACCTGGGGATCATTTAGCGAAGATTAAGTCGGATGGAAATGTTCTAGGTGAAATATGGGGGATTTTATTATTTAGACAGATTCTAAATCTGTGGACACTTTGCTTACGAATTGACCTCTTATTTAGTTTATTTCTGTTCTGAAATACTTTCCTAAAGCTATTTTAATTAGCTATGCAAATAAAGTTTAGATCTTGGGTACTATGTTTTTTTTGAGGTATGATAATGACTGATGGGGAGCTTTGGCGAGAAACTAGAAGGTTCAGCTTAAGACATTTAAGGGAC
>JAQFZX010002174.1:0-21216 GCA_034682405.1 Hydroisotoma schaefferi | reverse complement strand
GGTTTAAGTGACAAAAATTTCATGACCTTCGGGCGAGGTCAGGTATGGTCATCGTTGGTCCTATTTGGACCTACTCACCACCAGCAGAGATATTAAAATAGACAAATCCTTAAAATACATTTTCAAAAGCTCTTCTCTATATTTACAAGAATGAACCCTCATTAAGTATGACTTCAATTCATCCAATATACTGTACTGTTTATAAAGTTAAAATGCAAACAAACAACATGATAACTAAAATCCTTGAAACAACGTGTCCTTTCTAGAGGGAGATAAAAGTACAAGATTACTTCTGCAGCCTATACTTTCATCTCTATATTGTTTTCATCTCCATATTCCTTTCTCAAGAATATATAGTTTCCAGCCTCATTTATAAATGTAAATAAAAAACAAAGGCAAAGAGAGCTCCAAAAGGTTGGGACAGTAGTTTTAAGGAAAGTAAAGAAAGTCGAAGTCTTTTTAAGCACGTGGCTAGTATTTCATTGCTCATTATTTTTCTGTTCTTGTGTAGTCTGTTGCATGGAAAAGGGGATCTTTAGGTAGTCAGAAAGAAATGTGAAAGCTAGAACTGTCACTGTAGTAGGAAAGGATAAGTGAGATTCTGGATATAAGCAGACTGTAAATTAATTTAAGGATGTCTATTCTTTATTGTTGTTTTAATAGTATACCCATTGAATTCAATCTGCTACTGTTTGATCATTTCTTATTCTTTATGACGTGAAACAAGAAGTAGAGAAATACTTTGGAAGCATATACATATGCATATGCTCGATCAGCTAGGAGGATTTTCTCTTTTATGTTATTTCTAATCTTAACACAAACGTTGTGATGAAGCAATTGGAAGTTATTTGAAAGTATAATGTAATATTACATCCTCCACTAAATTTTCTAGGTAATTTATAACGGTTTCAATGAACATTTGAGGGTTTTCAGTTAGTTAAATTGTAGTTTAATGTTTCAATTTGGGAAGGCAACCTTTCTCTTAAAAAGGAAATGATTTTTTCCATGGACTCTTCCTGTATGCAGGAAAGCGTTTGGAAAAATAAGTTAAGAATATTTTACCTGCCCAGCAAGAACCTAACCTTGCAGCTTTCTAGAAAATTAATCCATACCATTAAAACTCAATCTTCCGACCTATAACAAGACATTAAATGGCACAGACGAAACTGATTAAATGAATGAATGGCTTTTGACAACGGGTTATTTATTACTGCTTTTCCAGGTTCAGGTGAAATATCGAAAGAGCAACTACGAGCCTTCTACACAATGTTTCTGGGAATTGACTTCAGAGTAGTTAATGAAACACTGGATTCTATCTACAGCGCCATGACAGACGTACGTGTACCCAAATAATCTTTGCAATAAACTAGATCACTTATACTTTAATTAATTATTTTAATCAACCCGTCATAAACTGTCTAGAGTCAGCCATATCTACTATATGACTGAATGTCAACTGTCAGAGCTGGTTGACAGTCAACATTTAGTACCCCTTTTGCCAATTATTATTCCATTGTTCAAATTTAATTAATTGATCAAACAAGTAGCGGATTGAGGATTCGTATAAATTTATTTATTACTTGTTTGCAGAAAGGGGTTCACAAGATTGACTACGGATTGTTCAAGCTGTGTTTTGCCAATTTCCTTCTCGGGAAGTTTCCTCATGGACCTGGACAGTATTTGTTTGGAATTTGTGCTTCAGACAGCATCGAATGTACTTTCCCTATTGACTACAGTGCTCTAAATACGCCAAAAGACGATCTGGAACCTTACAATCCAGATAAGGACAAGGATCATTCTAATAGACGCTCCGTTATTGTATGATGATGACACTAGTCCTTTTATGCATTATGTTACCCATGCTGGCTGGCTGCATTTAGACATGGTAATATCACCTGCCGAATTAAACATTATCCCCATAATATGTCCCTATTCGCTGGTTTCAATGAATGAATGTGATTATATAAAAAGAAAGAACCATGCATTGTTATTTGATGCTATATTTATTATTATTAAAATTATACGTGAATGAATAGAGTTTTCCTGAATACCAATTATATTTAGAAATGTATATTAGATCATATATGACTGTAAAACATATCCTGTAACGAAACAAAGTATGTGTGTAGTAAATCGATGGTATATACGCTAATTCAGTGATGATGTGCTGTATGACGTTTATTTTCTTACGGCTATGCGTATGCCAGCAGCATCAAGCATCTCTGTTCATCAGGCGATGGCAGTTAACGCAGTTAATAGACCGTACTGTTGTTTAAGAGATTAATTTAGAAAATGTATTCTAGAAATATAAAGTAAGCTTATCCGATTTTGAAAATGTGTGTAGTCAAATACATTTGTGATTCTCCTGATTATGGCATGATAATCTTAATACTTTCGTTACATAGTATCAAAAATTTGGGCACAAATTAATATCTTTCCCGAAAGCATAACGTTGTAAAGAAGTATTAGTAAATATTAGTTCTTATCTAGAAATAAAGATAAATACATTTTATGAAGAATCTACCCATTTTTAGTCATCGTCCTATTTATAGTTTTGAACTTTCAATGTAATCTCTTACTTAGCTCAGAAGCTATACCTACAACAATAATTTCAACCCAGCTTGGGTTTCCGATTATTTCTGAGACTATCATGATTCACATCCAGAACTTCCTAAACTAATTTCATTTTGAACAATAAAAAAAGTTTAGCTACGTATTCTACTCTACTCGTAAAAATTGAAAATTGAACAATAAAACTTCTTTCAAAAACCAAGGCATGTGCCAATCCGTTGTAATCCTAAGCTTGTGGTGTTGCTATTACTACCCTTCTCAATAGGAAATCCCCGAATAAGTTAGGTTCTCACTCTTTTCTAGTAATAAAAGTTAAAGCCTCGTCTTAGAATCATATACAGCTCAAGCTCAGCTATAAACTGAGGTGAAAGTTACGATGAGATGACACAATGATTCATGAAACCGAATTGAGAAAGTGTCAAGTCAAGACAATTTCCCTTTCCAAAAGAGGTGACAGAAACAGGGATAAGTTCCCCACCACCTGTACACCTCAGCCTAAGTCATACGAATCTAAATGACGCTAACTAAACCTGCCACCTCTCCAATCCCACAATAAATGTTTCGTATTTAAGCCAATGTTAAACACTTTTTATAATAAAACGTAATGTATGAGTAAGAACAATCCTAAGCTTGAAACGAGTTTAGTATAAAATAACACGTTATTAATAGGTTTACATTTACACGACTATTGTACACAGTTGGAGATTGACACCACCTTGAAAAATAAGCCCCTTAAATTCTCTTATAGTACCATTCAATGGTATTTTACCCTCCAATTAATTTAGTTGGCATGTGCACTACCCTCTTACCGAAAGCAGGAAGTAGAAAGTTACTACAAAGTCTTATTTAATCCTTTTACAAGCCCGTAGATTTCCATTTGAATGAAAAGGTTACAAATTTCCTTGAAAGAATATCGAAATAACATAATATACACAACCTTTTGAAAGGAACTCAATGACGGTTTAGTATCATTGCTGGAAACTTGATTCCTTTGAGATATTCTTGACTATCTAAACACAACATAGCTAATTCAACTTATATAAGATAACTTCTGAAAGTATTAAGTATTCCAGTAACTCTTGGAAACATTATACTGTTTTCTCATTAGAAATTAGATCAAAGAGGGGTTTTAAAGGACTACTTTATTTAAGATTCGATGAGAGAGAAAAACTTGTGTAGTTCAAAAGGGCAGGTGACCTGAATGACAACTCATTTCTTAAATGAGGATATTTACTCGTGGTGTAGGCTGTATGTATCTTTGAGTAGAAGATAAGTAAATTCAATAAAAAGTGGAGAAATATATTTCAGAAATGTCTTAGGATTTAAACTTTTCTAGGATTACTTTTGATTCGAGCTAAATTAAGCAACAAGGTAAGCTTTTCAAAATAAGGGGGCTTCACCCTAAATGAAATAGAAAGCCGTTAGTTTTAGGTTAGCATTACTTTTTTTTGACAAAGTAAAAGTAAACAGTGACAGTAGTTTGTAGATTGTAGATTAGTCAGTAGTCTAGTAGTAATGGCAGTAGAAAAAGTGAATTGTAAATTCACATGGGATGACATAAGGGATACCGAATGGTGATGCATGACATGCTTTCTTTAAGGATTTTTACTCTTTTGTACAAGACTTTCCTCTTTAGAAAGAGTTTTAACTTTAGCCCTGAACGTGCGCATGTAACCCGGGTATTACACCGATAGCTACTTACAACTTGTTGTCAGTGTGGATTTGGTCGGAGAGGGATCTTCTTGCTTTTCTTTTCTTCGGTAACACACTCATTATAGAATTATAGATAAGCTCAAAAGTCAAAAGTCTTGTTTAACGTTGTCATTGTTGACAGTTGAAGATTTGTAAATGAAGCTGAAGGTATTAACCTAATATCCTAAACCCACCTAAAGTAAGATCTATTCCAACAACAAGGCGGTGAGAAAGATGAAAGATGTGCAGCATTACCGGACTTAACGCTTCAAGTTGAACCTGCAGCTTTCAAAAAAAATATTTATCTTTAAAATCCTGCAGTTAAAAATTCAAGGTAAGATATTCTAATTTGTAGTATTGCGCATTCTATAATTGAACTACAAATAAGGAAAGTATTTTAAAATATGCGTAAATCGAGGAGATCCAACTCGAACACAATCTTGTTGTATTTAAAGGGACTTTTGATATTTCTAAATACACATACTAAAGTACCCTTTCCATAAATAAGGATTAAGGAAGCATTATCCAAATTTTGAAAAGTAAACGGGAAAGTGGCTTCAGTGACGCTTACTTTTGTACAGTCGTTTATGAGGAATCTGGTATATTATATACAATTTAATAAAAGAAAGAAGGGTTATAAATCTACCTCAGTTTGTTTCTGGAGTGGCTTAAGCATAAGTCGAAAGTATAAAGAATCGATATTACCGAAGGAATAATTAGAGTTTATTAAAAGCATTCTCAGAAGATGATCTCTGATGTGATGGGTGAGATTGAGTCATAACTGTTTTTCTAGTACATCCAACCTCATCCAGAACGTAAAAGCTTTCATTTTAATAAGCAGTATTATATGATTCTTTGCAAATCTGTTGGTCGGGTTAGGCTAGATTTTAACTGCAAATATTTATCTTGTACAAGCCGTTTGCCAACGATTTAAGGGTATTTATGAAAAAAAGATAAGTTATTTTCTTCCAAACGCTTTTTGTGCAAACAATGTGAAAGTTGAAGGGCTTAAATTTGGAGAAAGGCATATTTCTGTAGTAAAAAGCATTTACTGGCAGTATTACGATAGGTAAATCCCAAAACTTGTTAAAAAGTAACATTCCTACGAAAGGCTTCTACGAAAGGCATATCGTTTTAAGAAATAGATTCTGAAGTTGACAGAATGTAAATTAGAAATGTGGGAACAACACATTCGTATAAAGAAGAGCGAATAAATCGTTAAAAATTGCATGCATAAGCCGGGTTTTTTGTGTATATTTCATTCTATAAACATTTCAGTTCAGTGCACCTTTTCACAGAATACAAAGTGCATATCCCTCTATCTATTTTGGGCACTTCTATCCGAGAGGAAACGACTAGTTTAATATGCGTGAACACTTAGGACCCTTTATAAGCACATATCTTGAGACTAGCTTAGAAACAGGCTTTTGTCTTGTACTTTAAGTGTAGAGTCCTCATGCTACAAAGAACAAAACAACTATGAGAGTGGATCAATCCTAGATACTTACTACTATTCTATTTGGGCTAAAAGACTAGTAGCTTTGATAAAGTTTGCTGTCTACACTGGAACATTCAATACACGGATTGGTTAATGGAGATGTCAAGTTTTAATCTGCAGTTCTTAAATCAGATTTATAATATCTTATACTGTAAACAGTGAACCAAGAAACTTTTCTTAATTAGGCAGCTGTAAGGCTTCTTGAGCTATAGGAAGCTAATTCTTTATATTAACTTCATGGACAACTGGACAAACTTGTTAGGAAATACATACATTAGATTAGACTAAGCTTCGAGTTCCGATGTAAAGAGAACGAAAAAAGGAAATGGTGATTGGATATCCGGCAATCCAAGCTTAATTAAGCAGAGTTCACAACTGAGTAAACCCAAGAATGGAAATCCCAATACACTACAGAAAAACTCTTGCACTATTTTTTCATCATATCATCAACAGCAGTCTGCCTGTTTTCTGATTTCCCAAACTAAATCATTTCTACCTCAAACCTGTAACGAAAAAGTTTCTTCTAGGAGTGATAAGTTATGCTTTCCTTTCCTTCTTGGACTTTCCTTCGTAAAGTCAACTATTTTAATGTTTAAAAAGGCTCCAATCGAGATAACTGGCTTGCCGCTTGAAAGAACCTTTCTCGTGACTCAAATAAGATTGTGTTTGTCACAGACTCTGTAATAGTTTTCATTTTTAATAGTTCCAACAACTTTTTTGGAAGGTCTATTGATCGGTAAGTGTCAAGCAAACTTAGGTACAGCAAGTTCAAGGAATTAGTCCAGGTAATACAATAATAGAAAGACAAGTTAAAATACCATAGTATATTCGTACCACACACGCACTAATGATCATACATATAGTTTATGGACTAGAATCTAGAATGAAGGGATCAGTCCTGTTCCTGTGCTGAAGATTTTTTTTAAAAAGTCAACACACAAGACTTAACCTCCTTAGCGTAATAAAAAATTGAGGCCGGTCCACCCACAACCACCTAAGCCACTCATTGCATAAATAAGTTTTATCCTCGGAATAAAAGAAGTCATGCGGAATCAAGAGATTCAGGTCTGTGTCCTTAAAACGGGCTTGCAATCTGAGATTGTGTTTGTTAGTGTAATTTCGTACACCGAGTACGTCAACTTGGATATGACCGAGTATGATTGAGCCACCGAGGAAAGTAAACGTTCCTTGTGTAACGTAATTCATCAATCTTATCTCGAGATTTGAGGTTAGTCTACTCCTACATTTCGCTACAACTGGCTCACAAGTATTTTTTATACAAAGATCAATGTTAAAGTCCAAAAAGTAGTACCAGTCGTAGTACGAGGAGTGAGTAAACCAATGGAGAACTTTCTTCTGTTGCGTTTGGTTGGTAATAAAAGTCAGAAACAGTTGCAACTTGAGCATAAAGATCTCCACAGACCGGGTGGAAGGAAGACAAAGGGGATGATGAAGCGAAACCGTTCGTTGTAAGAAGAAATGGACCCCTACCATATACAAAGTATCAATGTCTATGGACCCCTACGTACTGTATGCACGTCTAAGCGTTTGAAACACGAGGAAGACAAAGTTGCAAAGGGAAAATAAAAAATACATGGTCGTTTATTCTTAAATTTGCTCAAGATGTTTTGTGTTACACTTGAAAGAAATGATTGGAAAATATTGGACTAAACTTTTGTCCTTGGATTGCTAAACACTACCCCCACCGTCCCGTTGGCATACTCTTATTCTTAACCTTACCCATACCGTTAGCTTATGCTTATTCTAAACGCTACCCCGATGGCCTACTCATATTCTAAACGCTACCCCCTACCCCGATGACCTACTCATATTCTAAACACTACCCCCACCGTACCGTTGGCATACTCTTATTCTTAACCTTACCCACACCGTTAACTTATGCTTATTCTAAACGCTACCCCGATGGCCTACTCATATTCTAAACACTACCCCCGCCGTTGACATACTCTTGTTCTAAACCTTACCCCGGTCGTTGGCCTACCTTTATTCTAGACCGCCCCGCCATGGGCCTCCGTTATTTTAAAAATTCTATTTTTTGACATGTTATTTGCATATAAGTGCTCTAAGTTCGATGTAAGACTGAGCTCGAGATTATCATTAGATCCTCTAATTCATCCAATACCATCATCATCGTATAGGATGTAACCCATAAAAGTGCAAAAATGTATTTTTCAATTTTTTTTAAATGTTCAATTGCTTTTTTGAAATTTAATGATTTCTTTATGAGATAGAACTCTTTCTCCTTATCAGATCATCTAATTCAACTCAAACCTTCGTTTTAGGATAAATCATAAAAAAGTAAAAAAAAAAGTCATTTTCTCGCGATTTTTTGACATTTTTATGAAAAAAAGTTGAAAATTCTTTTTCGAAGTTCAAAATTCTTATTCTTTAACGTCGATTTGAGTTTATGAGAAGCTCGAATCTGCCAATAGTTTTGAAATCGGGTGAAAACTCTAGGAGGAGATAGCACCTAAAGTTTGATTCATACAAACAAATGCAATTGAAATAATAAAGTCCCACCCCAGAATAGTTCCCCACCCCGGTTTAATTCCCCATGGAAAATCGGAGTTTGAAAAAATAATTCCCCAGGGGAATTAAATCGGGAAATATGGTACATTAGATAACATGCTGTACAGCTTATCGTACAATGGTACAATGTAGTATTTGCCTCCAAGAAGGCCTCGTTTCATCTGAGGTATCTGGATGATAGGCTGTTGGGAAATACTTTCCCAGCTCGTTTCCACTTTGTTCATATCTCTTTCAAATTTCAGCACGGCTTGGGTAGGGATTGACTGAATTTAATAATCTTACCAATTAAGTTGATTGATATTTAGACCGTTTAATAAATAAGGCAAGTAAAGCACTAACCGGTTACCTTACGTACACATGCTAACAAATAATGCCCCGTAATAAAGTGGTACTAGAGCCCCGCTTTGATAGCACTCACTTTCGTAAAATAAATCTATTTAACTGTGTTAAAAAATTGATTTAAAAAATACTCAAAATTGAATGTAGTCCGGACTTTAAATCATGTATCAAGTCCTATCGCAAATATCATAACTGTATATGATATGAGGTTAGAATAACACATTGCAAATTGTGATTGGCATATTACTTACATTGGCCGGATGCGGAAAAACTACAATGTTGGTTTAGTGGTGCTATTTTGATGCCAAAAAATCTAGGACTCTAGTAAATCACATGAAAATTTATCATTATCTTAGAAAATTAAATTTAAACGAATCAGTTTATCGAACCGTAAATACTTTTTGGTACATTTAACCATCAGAAAGGGACCAAGAGCCAAGTAGTTACCCTCCTCAATATTTTAAAAGTAGAAATATAAAAGTATCCAAAATAAAGTCAACATTTTGTCCTAGGGTAGACACAAATTATTAAGTTCTCTATTCAACTAAGGTAGAAGACGATGGAAGTACTATCTCTATTATTCAAGCATGGTTGTGCTTGAGGTACTTGTATACTATAGAATACCTCAACCCACGGCTACAGTAATCCTGAAGAGAAAGCAGACTACAATTTTGTAATACAGTAATTGCATCATTTCCTCTATTTACGGAGAAATCTTCCACACGAAATTGCAAGAAAATTTTATCCAGCCTAGTATGTAGAGGATGTGGTATAAGACCAAGAATTTAAATCGATCCGACACGCCCCCAGCTTCAAAGCATGTTAAAAGCAGCCTCTGTGGTGCATAAATACTTACTGTTGTAGAGATATACTTTACGTGCATGGATTCACATTTACAACCAAACAGAATAGCAGTTGCTCCTACAGGTACTTTGATATCAAAACAAGAGTTTAGGTACTGTGGGTTTTTTGCCGTATATTATTATTCCCGTATAAATGTACTTTATGTTTTGTTGTCTCCATATACCTCTGTAGTGGAATGGGACAGAGTTGAACCCCAGTAGTATAGGATTGCGGATAGTAAAAATCAATTATTTGTAATTATTGCGTCCACATATTATTTATACGTAAAAACAATAGACAGTCGAAATAACAAGCTACATTACTTTCAGGATTATCAACTTTCAGTCAAAATATTTGCCTCTCAAGTTTCCATATCTGCATAAGAGCATACTGTATCATAATATCAACCGTATTTCCCGTTTTAATTCCTCTCTAGCATTGTTTTATCAGGAAAAGTTGAAAAATCTTTTTAATTAGATATGAAGTTTTATTTTCAGTGTAAAGACAGGGGGAGATATACCGGGAGATGAAATATTAAAAAGTGATGGAAACCATAAATCCGGTACTATCCATTTTAGCAACAACAGCAGTAGGGAAACAGAAGGTGGACATGTAGTCTTTCTTATAGCTTCTCCGGCAGAGGCCTAATGGGTGAAAGTATATACGTTTATGGCTTATGCCTGCTTAAATTACAAATTGCGTGTTTGAAATTGCCTGCTGGCAACAGTTGCTCATACATTCAGCTCAAGCTTGTTTATTAATTGATAATACGTCCAAAATTATAACAGTTGGCTGAATACCGTTTGCAATATGGTGATAATTTTATTGGGATTTAAAACGGTTCCCCTTTGTACGAGTAAACTATCTATCTAGAAGTTTCATGGCTTGACCACGGAACTTTATGAAAGTCATAAGTTTAAAATTACACTTTAAAATAAAGTAAAACATCACGTTATAATGAAATTACTGGGGTTTAAGAGTTCATTCAAATGAGAATAGTCTACTGCCATGTGAATACTTTTCAATTGAAAAAAATGGACCATAAAGCTTGAACCTAACTAACCATATACTGGTGTACTTTTCCCTAGATGGTGTAAAATGTCAGGGATGCTATGTTGCTAAACTACTTTAGGCAAAAGTGGTAGCAACTTACTACAACTAAAAGGGGATTTTATTGATGAGAAAGTAGTTCAGGTCGGAATAACTTTCTGTTCTTTCCTCCCGAAAATAATTCATTTATGACTATTACAAGCTCATGTAATAATTACATTGCACAGGTGCTATAAATTCCAGACGTAATATTCGAGCCAGCAGAGTTGGAATTAATTACAGTACAATGATGTATAATAGTGAAATTGGCGTATGAAAAAATGGGTATGCTTATTATGAGAACTGCTGCAGAAACTGGAGAAAGTTTTTTAAAGGTGGGTATGTGGGTGTGTCGTTAGTGGTACACTCAACCTGGTTTTGCCAAACAGTAGCTTTAAGGCATGACCACGACCACGTTCTGTTCTTTCCTGAGCAACGTCAATCTTGTAGGAACATTTCCTCTTCCTGCACCATTTCTCCATTCATTGTACTTTATACGTCATTGTTTTTGTGGCAGGTTTGATTTATATGCAAAAATGCTGAGTTATTCCTAGGTAAACTGAGCCTTAGCCCCTACTCTCAATCACTTCGGTACATAGTAATCCAGCACTACTCTGCTAGGAATGAGAGCATTAGTTTTATCAACTTTCTAACAAATTAGTTCAAAAGTCAAAATTCATGCATCATCACAAACAAAGTTAGCTAATGGATTTTATTATTATTGCCTTCCGAACCGCCGACATTTCCGTTCCGTATGCTGGCTTGGCTTTGGCTACGGATGGAAATGTACCTCAATAAAGTTAAGTAAACCCAACTTATTCTATAGGGAAAATAATCCTGACTTCGATAGTAGCACGTTTCCTTTCTCTACGCAGATAGATAGATATTCAGTGTCAAACATACTTTTAGAAGTAGCATCGTAAGGGGCATATGTATAGATCTCATTATTAAGGTTTGATGACAATGTGAATGAGGCACACACATTAGTCGTAGAGCTTTGTATGCACAAGGAAGATAATTTCCCGTTGTAAAATACGCCATGTAGTTTTTCAGTTTTGTTGTAAGTCAAGTAGCAGTCCTACACAGTAGCACAGTATTTGGCGACTGTTGACTGTCACTTGACTGTTGCTTACTATTTGTGACAGTAGCACATGCAATATTATTTTATTATGGAGAGACAGGCTACTGTTGTGACGGTATTACTATTATTAGTCGTATTTGAGGGAGTTTCCCCACCGGGAATGTGGCAGTGCATGGACATTTCATGTTTACTTGCCCGGGTTTTGTAATGAGCATACTAGGGCTGACTACTCCCAAAACTAGAGCGAAACTTGCTAGTAAATACTTTTCAGCGGTTTAAAACTTCCAGTAAAATTAACATACAGATCCAAGTAATGAATGATATGGCCTATGGTAGGCTTGTATAAGGTTGACAAAATGAAAAGATAGTAGTCCCAATATTATACTTTTTCCATGTATAGTTGTTTTAAGCGTTGGATGGTCATGAGTAGGATTAGAAGTTACTTGTCGAAGTAATGAAACTCTTTTATTATGCATCATCATTTTACTAGAATGGGATATGTGATCATGCCCATTAGGGAAGTTGGCATCAAATACCCGTACACGACCACAGATAAATGAAAGTATGTCGTAAGAACAGTAATGATGACTATAATGGTACTAACTATAATAGGTCGAAGTAATCTTGCCATGTGATTGTACCATTCTTTTTCATGCTCTTTCCGAAGCAAATGATGGTTTAAAATCTTTTATTTCATTGAGATAACATGGCTTACTTGGCTTTTAATTTTGCATTATTTTAAACTAGAAGTTGATGGTGATAGAAAAATAACTGGACTAATCAACAGCTTTATACAATCCAGATACCTAGGTTGGTTTTAGAATAATTGTAAATATATATATATAGGTTTAGACTGAATTGTAGTTAAATATATTATGTCCGACCGAATTTAATCATCTTTTAAACAAAATACGCAGTTTATTTTACGGAATCCCCCTCGGGAAGCTCTTTGTTTCACATTATAAGGATAATACCAAGCCACACCAAACCAATGAGCTCATAAAACTTCAAAATATAGTTTCGAATGAGTTACAAAAAACAGTTAAACTTATTCAAACTTATTTAGAAGCATCTGTGCTGTATTTATCACTTAAAATTCTTACATCTGAGTAACTTTTGTTACCATTAGGCAGGCTGTTAAAAGTTCGTCATTCTATTTACATAAAGTAAAAAGTAGAAAGTTGTAAACCAACGGTTGGCTGCAGCTTGACAAAACTTAATTTTTTATAACCTATTACCCTCTAAAGTTGCATATGAAAAGTAAAACGCTATGTCAGCTATTCTCTCTGGCATTAATTTTTAACTGAAAGGCTTTATACAGTTAAGTAAATGTTAAACTTCGTTCCTAAACCCTTCTATCAAACAAAATGAGTATATACCTATACCTAAAGAATCTTTTATGAAATGTGGCAAACCTAATTAAAGAGCTAGTTATGAATTTAGACACAATCATCACACCTTTTAGTAGTCACTCACTCACAATGCAGGATATACAACGGCCAGCAGGACCAAAGAACGGGGAAACGAAACAAAAACTCAACAAACCGATTCTCTTAAGAAATTCATATTATTTCCCCCAAGTGTTGTTTTAACGAAGATGGAATAACTAAGGAAGATGAAGGGATCTTGAAATAATTCAACTTAAGACCCCGGCCGACGAGGCTTCAAACTCCAGTTTTTCGGTCCTGGTTACCTTAATTTTAGAGAATTTTATACAAGCCAGCTATCCAAAGGTTCAAGGCATCAGCCAGCATCATTGTTTCGGAAGTGTGTTAAATAAATCATCCCAAACCAATAAACCCTTTCCTCAAAAAGCGATGCGGTTCTGTAAGTATTTTTTAATGCAGGGAACACTAACGTTATTTAACCTTTCCGCATTGGAATACTAGATACGTAGGTCCCAACGGTTTGATAGGAAAACTAAGGAACTTTTGCTCTGACCCTTCTATGAATAATTAAATGAGGGATTTTTACTTGACAAGTCCTGGAAATGCCTGTCTAAATTCTGTATTCAGCGTTTATGATGCATAATTTATGTCCTAAACGTACAGTTTAAGAATGGGGCAGTGGGTTAGGAAAGAAGGTAGATTCGTCATACTGCACAACATGGCCTAAAATAAGCAATATCTTAGGTATTGTATTGAGCAAAGGGGTTTGCACCCCTTAATAATTAAGCTTCGTGTTAGTAAACAATACTAGAAACACTGAAATTTTGAGTTTAACTTGCAGGAAGGAAAACACGTTAGAAAGATTTTTGCTGGTTGGATGAATAAATGATAGTTTGTACATGTTGTTAGCTTTAGTTTCTCCAGGGTTAATAATGGATGATATTTCAAAAAGTAAATGTAATGGTAAAGCCAATATACATTCAAATAGGCAGACTAGACTCTTTTAATCGATAAGAATCCCTTCACGGCAACTATTACACATATTATTGCAGGCATCCCAGCATGATCCACCGAACTTATTACTTGAGATTGTTTATCGTATTCATTGGATGAAACGGAAAGAAATTAAGAGTTGCTATGAACTAATTAATTAACTTTGGTAAGGGTATTGGCTTGGTTATAAAGCCTGTCGTAGACTTGAAAGTTCTCTTTAAAAGTCATTTTAACCTACTACCAACAGAAATAGTTATCCCTTGCATTTGAGTATCCCTTGAAATCATGCATATTTAGCAAGTTTCTAAGTAGATTTTAAAACCCTCCTGGCCTCTTCTACAACATTAATAGTGCAAAATTTTGGTCCTCCACCTAAAACCTGCAAATAGCAGGAAAACGAACACACGGGAAAAGTTAATCAAATCTGATGGCAATACGAATATGTAGGGTTTCAAAGATGAGAAATGGAAAAATAATTAGGATAATGTTTCCCTTGTAAATTCATTAGTTCTGTTGCCTACACTGCCTGTTGGAAGCATCCAATTAAACTGAAGAATATTAATATAGCCTATGAGTATAGCTTTCAATCTCACTCAACTATTGCTACCCGCACACCGTTTGTATTCCACAAAATAGTTATTCAGGTTTGTTCGTTTGTCGTAGAACTAAACAGTGGTAAATCTATTCAGATTTTTCTTGCTAATTGACACATGTCGGTAAGATATTGATTGTTGGATTCGCTAATTCCTCTAGTCTATCTGTGACGTTAATTATCTCTGTTCATGTACTATTTTATTTTGAGAATGTATTAAAACATGAGATAGCTGCATTATTGTAAGCTTTTAATCAATCAAGGCTGCCGTATGGCTTTCACTGTCTGTAAATTCAGAAGTTAACACTGGTGATAGCTGCTGAATAGGGACAAACTTGGGAAAAACTAACAATCTTTTGTAAAAATGTGTATAAGCTACGGCGAACGGCACGAGATTCTTAAAATCTTGTCACAGGATTTTAAATTACTTACCCATAATAATTTGTACTGCTTCATAATTTGTTATACAATGGAAGTCTATACAAAATAACGGAGTGATTTACAAAAACTTTCTTTTGCAATCAACGCGATTTATAATGCAACAAATCAAAGTTAATTATGCCATCTCAAAGTCACACATAAGGATGAGTGAACTGTCTATAAAAAGAGGTTTAACATCAAGTGTTCTTAAGCTGTTCATAAAATACCTAGTATCACTTTATTTGTTTGTTGCTTGGTCGGGGAGTTTCCCATTCACTTTTAGATCATTTCGTTCCCTGTTCAAGGATACTGAATGAATTAAATGCGACAGTTTCTTTCTTGTCGCGTGAAATTGCTATGATTTTGAGAACACATCAAGGGGTTTTTCTGACATTTAAGGATAAATAGATTGTCAGGCGGTTTCACCATCAATCTTTCCTATAGTCAAGTACCACAGGGAAGAGCTAATGGAAGAAATACCATCCCATGACAGTACCATTGAGTCACCTCATTAATAATCTGTCTACTTTCTGCGATACGTTTTATGTAGTCGGGATTAGTAGTATATAACCAAACTAACTGTCAACAGCTCAAAAATTACATGAGGGTGTAATACATTTTAGCATTAGTAATATATACGTATCGCCCATCTTTCAAAAAGGTTTATTTACCAACATTTCAAGCGATAAATTAAGCGTCTGAATAATTTCCTATGCCAAACTTGTTCTTTCGGAGAGACAACATTTACAAAATATTTGTACCAAAAACTTACCCCGGATGATAGTTCGTTACGCTTTTAATTTGACCCTGCTTCTACTACTGTTTTGTTAGTAAAACTTTTGGTTTATACTTCATTTTCGTGTAGAGAACTAATCCAAATATTAAAAGTAGTAGTAGTCGGAGGAAAGACTCAAGTTTGTTGTGACAAATTAGGTTGATTTCAACATAGAATCTGTTTCCGCATCCCGGCTGAGGATAATGTTCGTTTACTAATGATCCTAGAATTTCTCTGGAAAGTTTATACAGTTACCGGGTTAATGATATAGAAATACTACTGTATTTTGTACAGTATACATCGAGGAGAATGTTTTTAGTTCATGTTTAATTAATTCATTACTTTTAATGACTACTTTCTACAAGTAATTTTTAAACTCTTGACCGTACGGGTTCATAGAAAAAATTTCTATCAGCCAAAGTATATCTTAGACGATATAACTTAAGTCCCAAGAAATGAAAAGCTCAATTTAGATTTAAAGTTAAGATACGTATAAGCAGATTTACAAAAACTTCCAGGACGAAATAAATCAATAACATTTCATTGTATTGCATTTTCCAGATCCCAATAAATTGTTTTCACTATAAAGTGGAGCCCTCGAAACAACAAATCCAAGTTGAGAAGGAAAGAATCTAAATAGACGGAATTGGTTGAAAAGAATAAGGATAAAATACAAACTCCTGCATTGATTCCTCAATCTCAACATCCATCCTCATAATCGAAAAATGGAATAAACAAGTTCTGTCACATCGAAATAACATTGTAAATTGACGTCGTACCATAGATAACCTAAAACCTGAATTGAATCTTCAAATAGTCATCATATCATTTGTACCTAAAGTAAAGTTCTTCTTCGTGGAAAGAATAAAACCAGACACTGAGACACTTTCCACAACACCCAAAACCAATCAAATCCACCTCTCTCTCTTACTAAAGTGTAAAATAAAATAAAAACCTTTTGTAGTTATCCAAGACAAAAAACAAAAGCTTTTCCAACTTGAAACAATACATAATAAAATAGTATAAAAAATAAAATCCGCTTATCAAATGCCAGATTTGCCTAGACATATGAGTACCTTTCAAATTCATATCCATATTACTTCTGAAGAAAGTCCTCCACTTAGCTAAACTCAATTCTGTGTACGTTTCTACGTTTACCTTCTTTCTATCTTACTTCTGGTACCTTCGCTTGGCCGTAGACAAAATATTGACATGTTAAAATCTCCAAGAAAAAGCTGCTACTACTGCTACCGTCACTGCTGCAAGCACCCGGACGAAAGCTCAAGCTAGAGGAATAGCTAAAGGCAGCTTGAGGAAAGTGGGATGCTTTCACCCTTGGTTTGGCTGCCTGACTTAGCTCTCCATGTCTTTGGAGCAGAGTCTCAGTAAAAAACTAACACTCGGGCCCGTAGGATCTCAACAGGAAAGAGCCAAATCTCCATCATCAACCGAGAATTCGCCCAAGTCCTCCCCCTCCAAGTGTGCTTCGAAACGCTCAATTAAAGTCCCAAGTACAAGTGCTAGTAGCAGGTGTAGATCACCTATCCGAAGGCAAAAAACTTTAGCGGAAGGTCAAACGAGTGGTGGATCCTCAAAGGGTACAGATTTAGGAGAGTACGTCCCAGGTACAAGTGGTCCACCTGGAGTCGATCACTCCCCCTTTGATTCTAATTCATCAAAAAGTGGTGGCATCGGTAATAAACTTATTGGTAGTTGGAAGTCCGCATGTGGTAGAAAGACTAAGGACTTGATTAGAAGGTGGAAGACGCTTCCAGAAGATCATCCAGACTTTGACCATTTGACAACTGGGGCGAGTTCTCCACCAGGATCAAGTACAAACCTCGGAACGGTCTGTGCCACTAATGTGAGCTTGTCTCAGCCGTTAAATCTTCCCCAAAATGATCCTGGCTCCATGGCTAATAACAGTAGTAGTGGTAATTCTGGGGCCAACTTCATCTCTAGTTCAGGCTTGGGTAAGCTCAAGATCTTAACCAAGAACAAGTTGGACTCTACGGAGAACCCTTCTTCAACCCTGTTTAACCAGAGTAAAGGTGGCGGAGGGGGAAGTGGGAGTGGCTTTCCCAATGGGCCACTTCAAAATGAAGATTCTTCAGGACAGCTCAATGGAACCAAATCCTCAACCGGGTGGAGTGTACATGTTTGGGGTAAGGTTCCTGCCTATTTTTCATTTACTTTTAAAATATACAGACGGAATATGGAAACTGATTCGACATAATGAGACTCGTTAAGGTTTCAAAAGCCTTTGTGTAATGTGATCTTGGATAAAATAGAGTGAAGTGTCTGAATAAATGGGAACAGGCCAAGTAAATAGTAAATATATATACGATTGTTAAGACTCTTGGTTTACGCTAATGATGACATTTTTATAACTTTACCTTCCTACTTTAATATATTAATCGTTACTAAAGTTTATCGCCTTGGCCTTACTACTCCTTACTTTCTAGCAACCTATGTTCAAAGGGGGAATGACGATGTAACGAATAATGAGGAGCCCAAACCAGGACGAGATTTCCTTACTGAATTTCAAAAAGTTAAATTGACCCATTTCTTCCGGCATGTTCTTGATATGAACCACGATGACGTTATCTCGGCTGAAGATTTCGTCGCGTTAAATCAGGTAGGTTTTTCCTTAAAAATACACCTCCGGAATTATACTTTCTCTCTGAACCTTTTAACCTTAAGATGTTACTATGCTACACAGGCTTTGGAATAATCCCTTATGTATTCATAGTAAGAGCAGCCTTTATATTTTTCTTTTATGTTATAAGAAATAAGAACTGAGTGTAGAAGAGTACTATAGGTTGTTTAGAGTGTTTACTGTCCTCATGACTGACGGTATTATAGTCACTAGGGGCTAATAAGTTTCAAAATGTTAGTTCCACTGGGGATTTAGGATTGTAATACAATTCCTTTGTCGCAAAGGGAAATTCTTATATTTCGTGTCCTATTTCATTGCCTTTGGGTCTTTACTACTAATAAACTTCTTACAAACTCTAGAAGAGGTACCGTATTTCCGGCTTTAATTCACCTTCCCCCTTCTAAATAACACCCCCTAACCGTCCACATTAAAAATTAAACTTCGTCCTATCTTAGTCATGCTAAGCATGTTTTCGAATTTTCATTCTAATCAATAATTCCCCAGAGTAATCAAACCGGAAACGTTAGCTTACTTTCTTTTACTGTTTCTTTTTCCAACGGTTACTTGTTTCGCCAACAAGGCTGCCTGCCCAAGGCCAAGGATAAAGCTCATGAATGAGGTAGGACTTTCTTTCATGGGAAAACAAGGCTCTTAAATTCAGCCGTCGTCGTCTTACGTTTTAGTACCAAAAGTAGTTCTTTACGTTTACTTTACTTTCGTATCAACCAAAAGAACTTAGGTTTTTTAAATATAAAAGTAGCAAACAAAGGGAAACTTTTACAAGCTCAAGCTAACAACCTGCCCATGTATGTGCCTATAATCTTCGTTGTACATCAGACATTATATATGCGTTCTGCTTAAAATGGCCTCCTTCGTGTGTTACTTTTGCATAAAGGTTGATCGTGTTCGTGGAGTCGAGTAAAAGCATTTCTAGGTTAGGTACCGGCTGGTTGTCATTGTTAAAGGTTTAGTGTAATAGAACTGTAGTTTTGAACGTTATCGTGTTTTAAGGAGTTTTCCACACTTTTACTACCGCTAGAATGGTAGGTCTGCTATGAATTAATTGTGACATAATGCCAGTTTACTATTAACGGGTGTTAGCAATCTACTACTACTACTCAGCCTGTGAGTTTATTAAGAATGAAGTCTCAGTCAAGAAGAAACAACTTGAGATTGACTCCGTCAGCTTTTAGTTTTAAGTTGGAGATGTAAATAAGTTGCAACATATTAGGGACTTCGATAAAGTAATCAATAATCTACCGTATTTCCCGATTTAATTCCCGCCCCGAAATAATTCCCCCCCCCCCTTCCGGTATAATTCCCCATGGGGTTCGGGCCATTTTAAATATTAATTCCCCCCCCCCCCCGGAATAATTCCCCATGGGGAAAAAAATTCTGATCCCTCAAATTGAAGCTTTTTTAATAAGACAACCATCGTGTCACCATAGGAAGACTTTTATTTTGTAACAGTATGAGAATGGCACTTGAATAAAGCAAATCAATCAATCAATCAAACAAATTGAAAGTTAACTTTCTCAAATTGGATGTTTAACCGTTTTAAAAGAGCAATACCTAAAGTAATTTTGAGACGGGTTTTTTACCATAAAAATGTCGAATTAATTTATAATTACCAAAAGCAGAGAATTCGTTTTTTTTACTAAACTTTAAAATGTTTTTGTAATTCAATTAAGGAACTATTTTAGAGAATGAACATATATGAAACAAAAAATTACTAGTATTTTACAATTGCCATTAAACAAATTAAACTGAAATTTTATTAATTTACCGATTCATATTCTTTAGTTTAATTGCATATTATTATTCACTCAATTTCAGTTTTAAAATAATTTTGAATTACTGGGAACGGCTGGTAAATTTTTTCATTTCGAAAGACAAATTCAGCAAAAAAAGTTCAAAAGGTATATTTTTTGGTGGAACATTTAATTCAAATTACTACTAAAATTATCAAAAAGTATGAGTCCAAAAAATTCATTTTAAATAATAATTCCCCACCCGGAATAATTCCCCACTCCGGTTTAATTCCCCATGGCAAATCGGAGTTTGAAAAAATAATTCCCCAGGGGAATTAAATCGAGAAATACGGTAATTTGATCCTTATTTTTTAATAAAAGCAGCAGCCCATTGTATCTCATGTGTAAAGAAAAGGGTTCGAACACCAAGAAAGCTGTATGGAATGGAATGGCATGCATGGGTGCCAAATAATCCGGATTTAGAATCCCATGTGTGCTTTCACCTTGCCAGGAAATGAGGCCATCTTCCACCGCTATTATATTAAAGACCTTTTTAGCACTAGTACAATCCATTCTATAAAAAAAATTCTCATCTATTCGTATTCATTTGCAGAGCAAACATTTTTGCATTAAGCAGTGGCTGTAGTAGTACAGGCATTTCTTAGGGGTTTTGCTGCTAGGCCATAAATTGCACCTGTATCCTTCACAGTAAAATATTTCGTGGTTTTAACTCCCATGTGCATTTCAATATTTTCACAATAAACTACGACACAACATGTACGTACGTCTTAGTAAATAAGCCTCCGGATTACCGCATTTTGTTTATTCGTAAGCGTATGCATTATGCTAAAACTCGAAACGAAGTCATAGCATGCATTTCACGTAGAAAGTAAGGTAAGCATTATGCGAATAATTATAATATGGTCCCATTTGTGTGCAAATATTTATTACGTTCTTTTACGTTACGTGTAGTGT
>JAQFZX010002173.1:0-21224 GCA_034682405.1 Hydroisotoma schaefferi | reverse complement strand
AATAATATCCTGGAGGTCACAAATATGCAGATCAGTTTGCACAGCCCATATATCTAAACCATAATCAATTAAAGAATTGACGAGACAATTATATTGAAATAAATAATTATAATTCAAAAATAGAAGGTTAAATTGTTAGCTTTAGTTTAGTTAGTAGCAATAGCAATATAAGACTATCTTCATTTGTGAAAAGGGATGGATTCATGGGCCTAAAGTATACACAAACTAAAGATGTATTCATTAATTCATATTAAAAGTAATTGGGAAGCTCATTTATTAGTTTAGGAATGGATTCATGTACTTACTAACTTGTTTAGTCTAAATTACTACCCATGCTGCAAATATGTGGATTAAATCAATCAGGATAAAATGTATAAAGCAATTACTTAAACCTACAATTTCACTG
This sequence comes from Hydroisotoma schaefferi, assembly GCA_034682405.1. Classification (NCBI taxonomy): domain Eukaryota; kingdom Metazoa; phylum Arthropoda; class Collembola; order Entomobryomorpha; family Isotomidae; genus Hydroisotoma; species Hydroisotoma schaefferi. Next base: position 20,818 of record JAQFZX010002173.1, on the reverse strand, counting down.
CTCTATTTCACCACTTCATTATATCTCATTTTAAAGCCTCGATACAAACACTTCACAAAACATTAAAAGGGTCACACAAACAATTACAAACAATAATTTTATGCTATACCATCTTTCATCTAAATCTGTGTCTTTAATTATAATATCTTCCCATTTCTCCATAAATGATTTTAATGATTCTTACACGAACTCTAAAAGCAACTCTTTCTAGAGAAGGCCAAAACAAATTGGAAATAGTCTCTAAATAACATTATAAAAGTCAAGGTATCTAGCACAAGAATTTCAAGCTATAGATAAAAAAGGGACTCCCACTACAACTTGTAATTTACATTTTTATTAAACCATATCGATATTGCTTTACTTTGAAAAATTGTAATAACCACAAAAGCGCAAGATAAGAAGGATCAATCTTTTTATAAATTATAAGGAAAATTTTAATAAAAAAAACTCGCTCCTTTTATGTGGGTTAGTTTTGTAGAGATAAAAGGCATTGGTTATTGCTTTTAAAGTGAGTAAAGTATGCAGGGATAATGGTTGTGGGGCTAACCTTAATTTCTTATAGGTTTTTGTATTAAAAACATGAAGAGGATTTCTACTCTTTTACGTAGATAGATTTTGATGCTAAATTGATGCTAAAATGAAATCGTGAAGTTCAATAAAGCATAAGGTTAAAAAACGAAGATGAGAATAGGACCATGAACATGTTATTAAATTTTGGTGATCCCGATGCGATGGAATCTATGTTCCTGGTACAGAAAAAAACATTTATTAATAGCATATCCTTAAGTAAAGTCTCGTGTATAAAACGCAAATAGAAATATTACAACGAGGAAATCCTTGTAACACAGATTTATATGTGGCAGTTGAAAATATAAATACCTGATTTACGAAGAATGCTACCTTTTTTAATAGAATACTCTAGCCAAGAATATTTGTAGCGAGATTGAGGAATAAAAAATTTATAGGTCTTTGGTTTCTACTTTAAAAGACTTCCATCATCCATATATCTACTAATTTTAATTTGCACTATTTAGATCTAAATAAAGGTGGGTTTCTTATGGATGCAGGCAAGATGGCACAAAATTAAGGGAACTTTTCGTTTTATTTAGGGCCAGGGCTACTTCTCCGTAATTTGCTCTCACATTCCTTCACACTTTAAAGAAAAGTAAACCTTAAAGTTCCACAAAGATAAATGGATAGATCATAAAATCTTTTAGCCGTAACCGTGTAGAAAAATATTCACGAGTCTACCATTCAGTTATTCAGCATCCAAATAGCCTTTAGGTTTTCATAAAATGTAAAAAGTACAAAGTATGAAGAGCACGAAGAAGTAACAGCCTGAACCTTCAAATCGTAAATTTAATCTGCCCTAGAAGCCAGTAATTTGGATTTTTAACACTTTGTACTGCAATGTAATTTATAGGTAAGTGCAAAAAAGTTTGTTTATGATTTAGGTTGTAGTTTATTATTGCATGCAGATGCAGGAAAGGGAATTACTTGACGGTAAGTTTATTGAAGACCCTATAGCTATTCTCTGAAACTTGAGTGAATCATCTTCATAAAGTCGACGATTATTGATGTAAAGATTTGGTTTAAAAGGCTACAGAAGGTGTTGAAAGTACCTTAAACAAATATTTGAACTTATCCTACATTTAGGAAAATAACAGATAGGAAGATGTAGTAGAAGTTCTTACTTTTGCGTAAAACAATTTATTATATGGCTTTCCTGGCCAAAGCTTAATTACACCATAATCGAAAACCGTGAACCCACTTCCCGTATTTGTGCCTTTTGATAAGGTAAAGTGGCAAAAACCTTGTCAATGTCATGAGCCATGAAGACTACGCTCTATTCTATTACTACTTGCTTGAACTAAACTCTACTTGCAGCTAAGAAACTGCAAAAAGTAGATGTTCCTTAGTAAAAGAATATGATCTGATCACGCTGATTAAGGGATAATCAGCCTTTTCTTCCTTGTCACCTAACTCTTCCTTTCCATTCAGATTCACTTTGTGGAAATTCGTTGAGTAAAGTTAAACATTAAATTTACTCCTTCTTTTTGGATTTTAACTTTATTTCATTTTTGTTCCTTCTCTTTAGTATGGATATCCTTCAAATTATCCATTACTTTCCAGCTTTAACCTTGCTTAAACTCAATCTATATCGCTGAAATTCATGATATTAAGGATGGAAAGGGACATTTATGGCAAAACTCAATGATAAAAAAACAACCTTTCATTCAACACATTTATTAAAGTGTAGTTTGCTTCGGCTACATCATTGTATGAAAGCTTAATTAAATTCAAAGCAACAAAAAGTGACAGTTCCTAGATAAATGTTCCTAAATTGCACAATTTATAAAGATTATTACTGTAACATAATGATATGACGACTCTGTACATATTTCTACAAGTAGTGTAGTAGCTGCTTTGAATTCCTAATTTATAATGCGTAAACCTCCGCAAGAGTACTCAAAGCTTGACGAACTTTCCGTTTTTTTACTTTAATTACAAACTTAACGACATGTAATTAAAAACCGTGAATGAGCTAAGAACATGGTTTTGCCTTAAACCCCAATAACATAACCTCTGTGGCAAGTAAAGTAAAGTATCTCTGTAAAATTACGAACACCACAGCAAGGTGGGTGTGCTACTCTTCATAAACCAAAGTTTAAAAAAGTCAACAAACATGAGGATTGCTTAACTCCTTGTCATTCTTAGAGTAGTCTTACGCATTCAACAAAAAATATATATTAGGACAATAGATTATGTAGAAAACAGTGCAATAAAAGGTGATAATTAGTACTCCTTCACATTCTTAGAACGTTACACGATGTAAATAGGTGGTATTGAGTTTACTTAAATCTACTTACAACTTAAGCGCTTTGTAGTTATGTCAAAAGAGTTGTAGTTGTAGACATGCTGTTGGCATTTTTATTATAATTCATGGCAGTAAAGCTCGGTCGTGGGACTAATTAAACAATACAAATATAAGGTTTCAGAAAAATTAGAAAAAAATCGAGGAAAAAATATAGATCAAGGCAGCTCTGTGTAAAAACCTCCACTACTACTACTACTACTACTACTACTACTACTACTACAATTACTACTGCTACTATTACTGTAATTTGTACTTTTAATTGTCATAATAAGAATGCAAAGGTTAATAATATACAGCAGGTAGTAAAGTGTCTATTAGATTGTAGATTATGTGAGAGAGTTTTTTAAAACTGTTAACACTGTGTGGCCTAACATTCTTGAAATGGAGGGGAGTGGCTGAATCCGTTCTCACGTTCTCAGCTTGAATGACACTTTATTTAGGTTCAGGGTTCACAAGGACTGTAGCTAATGTAGTTTGTGGGATTCTAATTATAAATTTGTATGCTTTGGATGGAGTGAACTTTAATTTAACATCAGACTAGAACACACATTTAGCTGACTAGAATAAGGAAGAAAGTAAAAGTAAATTGTAAGAACCTAATTTCCAGCATTTGATTTTGAGTTTTTTTTATAAGACGTTTATATACTATTATTGTATATTTAGTTTCTGTTTTGCTGGTTTTTTTAAAGAGATTTGCCGTGCTTAAAAGCTAACAATTACGATTTAGAATCATAAATGCTGCAACTCCAAACTCTACAAAACACAAATTTTAACATATGAAATTATTAAAAAACTGAAACTCTACGCTACTTCCGTATGAAATGCAACTCAAGCCAATTATTATGTACGATTAAAAAGCATCTTTTACGCAAAATGTTAAGCGATCTAAAATGTTTAAAAGGCTTGAACAAAATCGGTAAATGACTAAGCATTATACTCACACATTTAACCGTTTCAAAACAAAAGTTAAGCTTATATAAGATTTGCCTTAAATAATGATTTAACTCTCTGTTGACTTCCGCTAAAAGCTTGCAACTCTCCTCTTATCCCAAAAACTAAAAAGTGTAAGTAAGGAAGGCTTTTCTGGCAGTTAGATAGCCCTAATATTTACTTTACAGAGTTAGTCATCATCATAAAGGGCTGATTGGAGTTCATTAAAATTACATTATCTCTATCTTTAGCAGAAAAAACAATCAGTAGTACGGCAAGTACTATTGGTATTGCTACTTCTTCTGCTAATAACTGCAAGAAATGAGATCTCCACCCTTCAGCCAAACTAAAAGTTTCTCTTGAAGTCATCTAACCTTTTCTCATTGGGCCTTTTCCGACCTAGTAAATTCGTTTATGTTAAGTTCAGCTAGATATACATCACCATTCACGCCCTAATCACATCTAATGAACTATAGACACTTATTTGTAAATATATCTAAAACTTTACTGGCATGATTTACATGCAAACAAACTAATTTACAATTACTTTAACGGATTTATCCCTTTAGTTAAATGTATTAGTTAGTTAAGTTATAAAAGCATGAAGAAAATATCATCGGGTTTCCGTAAAACGCTACTTAGAATTCCCTGTTTTACATCATCTACGAACAATGAGGACTGAGAGGATATGAGCTTGGAAGACCAATAAGTACAAGAAATCTATCCCAGTAATTAATTAATGTAGGTATTTTATTTGTTTAGGTTTCCTCGACTCATACATCTCCTATTTGTGCATCTTTATCTTTCTGCTTTAATAAAAACTTGGACAACCTAATGATAAACAAATTACTCGTAAAACAACAGCAAAGAGCGTAATGTATTCTAGATATTATATAGGTACATTCACAATCCCTCTAAGGTTTAAGATTGTAATTTCACAAAGAATAGATTACGCTAGAAGTCATCACAATAACCATAATGTAACAGGAACACGAGGTTTGTTACAAATACATCAACAACGGGCCAAATGGGTGAGCCACAGTTGATTGCTTATTATGTAGGTAAAGGCTCCTAATGGGCAATTAAAATTTTGCTCGCATGAGCAAAAATTAGCCAAACTTACATTAACTCCTACTGATGCTACAACTACTACTACGAGTTTGCGATTTAATAAACTGCCGAAGGTAATAAATAGGTGGTAAGATGATCAATTATCAATATCAACATCAACATAGTGAAGGGTTAACTAAAGTGGACGATCTACGGTACAAGGCCAATAATAATAGCACGTCCATCTCTAATTAATTTCATAGTTACTCAACTTCTCCCATATTACGTCAAGTTTTTTCCAAGAAAAGATTCATGTTAATAAAGCCAAACATTGGCAGAAATTGCTATTATTCACCCCAAAAAGAAGAAGATGTCAGATAACTGAAGGTTTGAAAGTAGACGTGAAGAATGAAGAGATAATCAAGCAATTAATAGGCAACAGTTGCATAAAAAAAGTATTGCAACTCATAAAGGTCTGCAATACTTTGTTGTCTATTTTATTACAAGATATATAGGATTTTGGTTTGCTTTATGATAAAAAGGACTGAAAATAACGTGCAAACTCTTAATTATTATAAACGATTATTGAAAAATAAACACGAACAAGAAATTGTTATCAAAGTACAGATATCTACAGAAAGTAACTCACTTTGAGATTACCAATCCGATTGACCCGACTTATCTACAAATGTAACAAAATAATTAAACTTCATCAGAAACAAAAATTGCCGTTGAATGCTCCGTTGTATTTGCTGGTCTTCGTAACTTCTTGAATATCGCGATTTAAATGAATTAACTAACCGAAAAACACTTTTTGCTTATTTATTTAATTAAATTTAAAGCCCTGCTCTTGGTCCCCAGCCAAGGATACGTCCCCCTGTGGTAGATGTTTTTATTATTTAGCATTTAAAATGAAATTAATTCATACACAATTACAGTATAAGAGTTCTTGGCTCGTTTGGTTCATCATTCATTGAACGATTAAGCAATTATGCCTAACAAAAGGGTTTTAATTACTCCCAACTGCTGTATTTTTTAAGAAGTCATTTAATAGAAGAAGAGCCACGTACTTCTGGCTATGCCAAGTTAGAAAAGTAAAAGGGTTATTTACAAAGGGTGAAGATAGTAAAAAGAATCTATCAGAAGAATAATGACATTAACGTGGCTGTTGCTGCTGTACCGACTCAAGTAAAGTTAAATGGTGTGTTAAATTTAGCGAGTAAAGTATCAATAATGATAAAATATGCAAACTCTTTGTCTGTTTGATATTATATTACAAGCTAGAGGAGGAATAGTAGGTATTTATTGTAGAGGAATAGTCACTCAATCAAGTTGATGATTAGTAATGACTTTCTTCACCCCATACTTGATTAACTTACGAGGACAAACTTTCTTAAACGTTGTAAAGTTAGCTGAACCTTCGCTTCTTTTGTACTTTTTAGTGAAGCTCAAGCTTGAAGTTATGTACTAAATTTACTACTATTTTTTAGCACTTTGGCTAAGTTCCTCTTCTTCTTCAGTCAATGCGACAATCACAATGAACATAAAATCATTAACTTTTCGCTCTTCCTCTTTATTTCTGTGTACAAAAACCTGGCCTCTATATCCTTCTTCCTAACGAAATGACTTGCTAAAATAAAAAATGCATGTCTACCGTATTTAACCGAAGTTAGGCCAGGGATACTATTAAAGTTTGGTAGGCTTTGAGGCCTAATTTTAAGGTATAATTAAATAAACCAACTTATTAATTACTTTAAAAAACTGTCTCCCAATTTGTGTATCTCAAATTGGCAGAAGTAAGACCGGAAATCATTGGCAAAAATCATGAACTGACAATCTGTCGGCGTTTGTCTTACATCTACTCTGTAATCTGTAATCTTTCCGTGGTAAGAAAAAGGTAGACCATGATAATAAATTGTAATAAGTAATACAGTAAAGGCAAAGCTTTAAAAGCTGCACTAATTGCCAATTTTAACTGTGGTTTTATACCAAGTTTCATCCTCCAATTTCTTTATACATTAAACATCAAGTTTTACAAAGAAATTGATTGAAATGGAAACCAAGAAACCAAAGCGGAACTCTCTTATTCTATCCTGCCTAAAACCTTGCCCACAATTACATGTTAATCTGTCGGTCTAAAAATTTAACTAACCAAATGTGTAAAGTAATTTACATCCATCTATGCTGGTTCTGATCGTTATTGTGCTTTGCTTTACACCATACCTCAAAGCTAATCAATCACCGGTTATAAATATTGTGTGTAAAATTACCTCTCTGAGTAATGCTTGTTAATTGAGCTGAAGTAGTGTACTGCTATTGTAATAAAATTGCTAATGGAGTGTGGGAATCTTTGGAGTAATTTTTAATGTTGATTAATGCATAAATTTAGCACTGTAGCACATACAAAATACGAACAAATATGAACAAAAAACATTGGAGACAATTAGAGGTAACAAGGATAAAAAAAAAGGGTTAACTGAAAACTCCCATGCAGGCGTAAGCAAATAGAGGAAGAAGAAGGATGTGCCATTTTTATGTTGTCTTCTTTATTTAAAAAAACACTGTAGCTTTATCTTTTTTGATCCATCAAAGGTTTGAGTTCATGGTAGCTTTTGCTGTGAATTAACTTTTACAAGTTGTAAAAAATCATGGAAAACAAAGCTTGGTTGAAACTTGCAGAAAGGATTGCAATTAAAAGACAGAATATACATTCGGAATTTGCAGAGAATGAATGGGCTATTTAGCTATTTTAGTAATGAGAGTAAATTAGCAAAAAATGAACAATGTATGGAAATAGGTAGGTAAGTATAGTCAATGTCGAAGGAAAAGTTATATGAAATTTATAATTTCTATTTCTAAGGAGGATGCTAAATTTATGCACTTAATTCATTTGCTTAATTACAGGATAAATGGTTCTGATTGACAATACTTGACTTGTGATGGATGGCCCTTTTTGCATTTGTATTCTTAACTTGTACTTGCATTTAGCAGTTATACTGTGACTGTGTGTAGTTAATTTGTATTAAATTAAATGTAGATAGACAGGACATTAAGGTGCCAATATCATTGATTGAAAGTTGGTAGGCAGATATAAATATTGCAGACGGACGGGAAGATTATAGGGATTCTTTTAATTAAACGGAGTGAAGTAAAATCCGTCTGTTTGAGCAGTGTTGCTAGCTGTAACATAACTAATGAGTCCAACGAAGATTAAGTGGATAAACTTGAAACATTTTGGCTAAAAAATATGTTAATTGTTTGGATTCTCCTTACACTATTGCATTTTAGAATTAATCATACTATTTATTTACCATAGAAGGGTCTGTAGTCGAAGCTGCTACTATTTAAAGGCTTTTACTATGTAGTGGGGGGGCTGAATTTCGAGGATAAATTACAATTTTTTATTAGATTTCGAATAGTGTTTTTTAAATCTAATATTTTGTATATGTTTACTGGCTAATAACATTTTGGATAGCACACAAAAAATTCGTTGAATAGTAGATACGGAGTTTACTTGCCGTTGAGCATAAAATTTGTATCTACAAAAATCAATAGACGTTAAGGATTTTTGAATTTTTTTAAATTTTTTAAAAGTAGTCCAGCCTCATTTCAATTTCAATTTTAACCTTGATTTACTATCGAATATAATTATTTTATGAACCGCATAAATGCCTGCTTTTTATGGAAGAATGGTTGCTTGTAATTACATTAGAAATAAACTAAACATTAAAATTAAGAAGTATGTGCCTGTTAAAGCGTGAACAGGTACAACAGACGAATGGGACGGGATACTCGGTTCTGATTTTTATTAATTGTTATTGTAAGATGGCCTAAATGAGTTTAAGGTAAAGGTTCACAGACCCAGAAAGATATCCTTTGGCCTTTTGCAGTTATACGAAGAAAAGTTTCTTAAACTGTTCTAGGTATATTTATAGTAACCAGTTGCGTAAAAAAGTGAGTTAATTGGGCTCATTATCTTTAAAAGACGAGATCAGGGGTCGAATTAAGTTCATTACCAAAAATACTACTCCTCGTACTTTACTTTCAGAGTGTAGGTGGTAGATGTGTTGATGGTTGTACCACAAAATGTTTATAATAGAGTAGAGTAGGTTCAAAGGATTCCCATTAATTAAACGTTAAATTTCATATGATAAAAATAGGTACCAAGAAGGTAAAGTTAAAATAAGAGATGGACTAGATGAATGGATCTCTGCTAAGTTACATCTTCACCGAAGCTAAACCAACACAAATACATGAAGATAATCTACTAACACACTGACTTTGTTTCAGTGCGTTGTTACCCTTTTAACATTTTTTTTATTAACGACGATTATTTCAGCAAAAAATCATTCTCACAAGTTACAACCCACAAGATCCATTTAATTGTTCCACTAGACAGAAGTAATGTAGTTTATCCATGCGTTTATTAGCTGTTCATTTGATTTAAAATCCATTTAGGATTTTAGGACAGAATGGGAAAACACTCTGTTTCGTTTGGTTAGTCCCATTTGGATTGATATAATGTTTAAATTCCTATGGAAGTTATTAATGAAAGTTATGGAAGGATATCGTGTAGTAAATTACGGTACTTTTCTTTTATACCAATAATCATAGATATATGATCAATTCGTGTTTTAGAATTAATATGGTGGTAGTAGAGGTAAGATATGCAGAAATGAAGATTTAGTCTATAAATTTAGAAATAGGTAATCGTACCTTCATTGTGGATGATTTCCACCGAAATAATCCCGTTTCCTACTAATCCTCGCACACTAATCGTCTGTTTCGGTATAAATCTCCGTTCAAACTTTCTCCTTGTATGTATGCATTTCTGACTCCAGTAATTTCCCAATCCTTATCGTATCCTAAGAATTACTAATCGTTTCACTTTTTAAACCAATGAACTTTCACTACTTTACCGAACAACTGTAGGTCACACCCTTTAGGTTCGGTGGTTATCAAAATCACTCAAAATGTTTTTCTAGCTTCCAGAGTGTCAAGGACTTGAAATTCCGCTTTTAAAAACCTTAGAAAAGTGAAATAAAAGAATAATGTAAGGGATACCTATCTAAAAGAAACTGAAAGTAAATAAAAGTCACACACTCCCTCGTAGGTAGTGGATCCTTCCGTTTAAGTATGAATAATAAATAGCAATTATTCTAAAAGTAATTGCATTAACTAACTATGTATAGCTGTTGAAAGTGTAAAGTAGTTGCAGGAGCAACTTTTAACGAAACTGAAACTTGTTGAGACAAAGTCAAGACTGAAGACTTTGTGAGACAAATCTCATCCATCCTCTTGTCTATGATTATAATAATAATAATATAACCCTTTTAAGAACAGAACTTACTTGCTAATAGTAGGATTGCATGAGAGTAAGTTTAGCCGTGTAGAGGTAGTTTTTTCCACTATTACTCTTACTATTGCATTGCAATTACAATACAATCTCAAGAACTTATCCTTATGCTTAAGACATTAGAGTTGGGGCCGGTGATACTTGAAGTACAGAGACGTAAGCAAAGAATTTAAAGGGTTTGGATGCAGAAATAATATATTACGCGTAGAGTTTACAATAGCATTTAATGTAACGTATAAAATAACAGACGAACGAGGCATATCAATTTGTAGTAAGATTTTAGAATAATATAGAATTGTACATCAGTAATACAGTCCAGGCTTAAATTCTGGAAGGTTTTTAGAGTAAAATAAGCATGAAATAACTGGCAGTGTTCGAAAGGGGCTATTATTCTAAATCTAGGGGCCATTCTTCGCGGATGGCTGCTATTATATTACTATAGTGGGGGCTATAATACGATAAAATACGGTATGTATTATATTATAATGTTAGTTAAGTAAAGGAAGGATGAACTAAACGGTTGGCTAAATGTTAATCTTATTTTTGGCCGAGTTTTCTCATGAACACAACAGGAATAGAGGGGATAGCAAGGTAGTAGTATCCCTCCTTATAAGTAGCATGTGGATGTAATAATATGATATAAATAATCTGATTGATGTACATCGTTATCCTTAGTCTACCTCTTGCTTCTTGCTTGATCTTTTAAAGTCTAAACAATGCAGATTTGCACCTGAGATTTGAGATAATAGTGCAACAGTAACCATCAAAGCTTTATTGCATCGCACTGCATTCCTTTAGCTAGGTAGGCTAACCCTTTCTGGGGAAATGTATATCCATTGTTTTACTGTGGACGAAACGCCAATATTAGAGTATAATTTGAACTATAAAGCGGACATGAAATTCACTTTTAAAGCCGTGAATAGTTGGTAGAATGCTGATAAGCTGGGACATAATGACGGGATGGCATCCAGTTGACAGAACTAGCCTGTAAAAACTTGACGGGCAGATTACATCTTATCCTTTTCCTAGTCCGGATACTCATTAGGCCAAGAATGTTTACATAGGAAAAAAAATAGATTAGATCCGGTTGCATTTTTACTACCTTGCATTTCTTTACTCAGTGTCCTTTATACATTCTAATGTATTAAAGTTGTCAATCAATATTTTATAACTATGCTTTTATTATTTGGTAATTTTTTCATAGATTTTATAGCCACATTCCTTCAGCAATCCATAATTGAGTTGTCATTATAGTTTGCACTAAAAAATAGCTCAAAGCGTAAAGGTTAAAGGGTGAAGTTAGAAGCTATAAAAAGTTAATGAAATAAAGTAAAGTGAAAAATAAAGTTTACTTTATGTACCACACGAAGCAACTAACTTAACTAGGTTCGTATCGGGTGGTATTTAATTTATAAGATGCTAATGTCTCTATAGAGTGCAAGAACCACTTTTACTTTTACTTCTGAAGGAGTTTAGTTGGGTCAGTGGAAGTTGGGCCAAGTAGTAAATAATCTACTGGCTGCTGTACGTTAGATAAAGTGTAATTTATTTAGTGAGTTTTTTAACAGGTAGGTAGGTTAGGCAGGTAGGTAGGTGGGTTAGCTTTTACGTTGTAGGTTTTTTTGCTAGGTTGACGTTCACTGAATTGAATTGCTGTCTTATTTAAGGTGAATTTAGTAATGTTAGGAGGAACTGGGTGAGGCTGTCTAAAGCTTTGCTTTGGTTTGATCTGTTATACATTTGGAATTGCAACAGGATTAAAGGATTGTTGTGGTCGGTGAGACGAAGTTTTAAAACTATCATCAAGCTTTGTGGATGTGGATATGCTTCAGATAACAATTTTGTATTTTTATCCTCGTTCATCTCATGGTTTTAAGACTTAGATGATGTGATGATTTAGGATGAGATGAGGGAGAGATTTCATGCCCTCAAGAACAATAGTAAGTATCAAATTAGTGGGATAAGCTATGATAGACTGTTGGAATTATTTTTTAGAAAATAAGGGAGATAAACTAACTGTATCTCTTCTAGTTATGTGATGAATATTTCTTCTTCTATCTCTCTGAATTTGTGGCATGTTTTGCCAGAGTTGAGTACCCAGAAGAGTCACTTGAATCTAATCAAATCATAATCAAGGGTCCCTTAAGAACCTCTTGTTTGAGTCACTTTGACCTCTTTGTATCCAAGTCTCCACTATGTCACGTATCGCTTGATGGCCTTCATGCCAGGGAAATGAAAAAACTGTAGACTATTATAACATTTTATGTTTGTACGTTGGTTTGTTTTAATTGTCATCTTTGTAATATTTATAATGTAAATTATAGTAGTTCGTTAGAAGAATCAGCATCAGTGTGAGTAATAGTAGTAGCAGTAATAAATACGCAGTAGTAGGTGAAGAAACCAAACCTGTGATTGAAACTTGACAGCTTCAGTTGCTACAAAAAAAGTGACATTTTTCTAAACAAGTATTTTTTAGTCCAGAAAGTATACCTCTGGAAGCTTCAACGTTAAGTTGGGAAATACTTATTATGTATATCTTACTTTGGCAATAAATAAGGCATGGATTCAAAGATCAGAAGCAAGCAAAGCTGCGTAGCCTTCGATGTTGACTGATGGATTTTATAAAACTGCAACACAAATTAGCATACTACTTCAACTAACTCTGCATATCGATTGGGGGGATAAAAATAGATGGAGTAGATTATATTTCTTAACTTGTAAATTGACAAATTGATTGAGTAGGCTTTGGGAGTTGGTTCTGTGTTTAGCTATTAATTTCCGTACGTCTTATTCTATTCATATTCATAGTAAGTTTACCAATGAATGATGACATAGACAAAAGACTGACAATTGTGGTGTTTAATATTGTTTCAAAAAACAAAACTACGGGTGGAGCTATCTTAGAATGGAAGATGAATAAAAAATGCAGCTGCAGAAGGCAAATATGTATCTTTTCTGTAATTAATTAAGCAAGATGAATTAATTGCAGTGGGTTCTGTATCGCCTGCGAAGTCAACTTTTAGCCGGCTCTTCCTTTCATCATTCATTTGATAATTTGTTAAAAGAAATAGTTTGCGTAATAGTTAGTAAGGGCGGAGGCGATTTAGGTTAGGTTAGGATATGCTGAATATTAACCAATTTCTACTTCATTTACTAATAACACTACCTACTGATGATACTACTACTATAACTACTACTTCTACTACTACTTCTACTACTACTACTACTACTACTACTACTACTACTACTACTACTACTACTACTACTACTACAATTCCTACTACTACTACAAAGTCATTATTCATTGAAAGAAATCAGTCGGTGGTTAGAATAAGTCATTGTTTTACAAATTTGTGACCTTTTTTAGCAACAGGATTCCTTGTATGAGGTCTTGTTTTTTGTAGCATGATATCTTGTAATAGTCACATCCTATTCTCAGAGAAGTACAGAGATATCGTATCGTATCTATCATCGTCAGTTATCTGTAGATTTTGTTGGATTGCATTGCAATAAAATATCCTAATTGACAAGTTAGATGAATAAATCACAAGTTCAAGAATATAAGGAAGCTTGGCCTATTTTTTTAGCTTTACCTTTCGATTATTCATGCCGAATGTCGCTGAAATTAGTACAATTAGGTAATTTATATGTATTCCTCACCATATAAGAAGTCAATCAAATAATTATTCTTGAAAAATTATTAAATTACGTAGAAAGAATGCTCTTAAAAAACGTATTGAAAAGTAAAAAGCTTCCTGAATTAGTGCATTGCTAAACCCAACTTCATTTAACCTTTCAACTGAAGTCAGTTGGGTTCTTCAGCTTTCAACATCCCTCTTTTTAGCCTACTTTTAGCTTTTTAGATTTAAATTATAGTTAAGTCTACTGTTATTTTAAACAGTAGCAAAAAAACTTCGAAAAACTCACACTTTCCCAAGAGCAAGTTGACTATTGCAAAATTCATTATAACATTTTATGATTTTTGAGTAACCATTGTTTGTACTTTGCTCATGTAAGCTCTGTGAGCTTTAAGTATAATGATAACTGTTGTAATTACTTGATAAAACTTTTATGAGAACATCCGTTCTTGCTTACCAAGCAATTACTATAATCTTTACAGCTCTGCAAGTCAATATAAATGTATTTGACTTTTGACTTGACTTATCTTCTGCCTGTTTATAGGTTTTTTTAAAGATTTACTTAAAATTAAAGCGACCTATGAATTGTCCTTAGAAAAATACGAGTATGAGCAAAAATCCCTGTAAATATCAATGGATTGATTAGAGAATTCAGTATCAGTTCTTTCAAATCCTGGGATTAAAGAACCAGATCACGTCCCAACGATTTAAACTAACAAGTCCCTGCATTGTTGGAAATATCCTGATTATGAATGAAAGAATGCTTCATTTACCAGTTAATTATTGACAAGTGTAAAAAGGACTCTGTAAAGGACGATGACAAGAATGATAATTGACAATCGAAGGCGGATAGAAGATATGAATTCATTCATTGTTATAAATATAATATTGTTGTAGCTGGGATGTTCATGGGAAGGAACTAAAAATACTTCCCAACTTCCTCAAAAGTAATTCAAGACTCAAGAACAAAGTTTCACTTTTACTTTCTTGTTATTGTTTGTTTGGCAGAGTATGACCAGCTAGACGTGAATTGTGAATAACATTTCCAATGGAAGGATTCAGACTATTTGTCGAGGTTGACGATGACGACGACGGTTCGAATGTCACGTCGGTCGGTCATTCATATGAAATTAAACTATGGTAGGATTCTGTTTCAAGAATTCAATTAACATTTTATTCAGATTTCCACGTGCGTTCAGTTTTTCAGTTTAGAGGTCTTTATGCAGTATTAGTATTATTTATCAATTTGGTGGTACAAACAGGCACACAATTAATGGAATATAAGCATTATCACTCCCTTTTTAATTACATATCTCAAGTAAAAAATTCGACGGAAATAAACGACATTATTCTAATTTCTAGCATACTTTCAGATGCGCGTTTCAGGTTCAGGGGATACTTTTTACAAAAAGATTAAAGCATAACTCGATCAAATGCTGATACTATTACACTTTTAACATTAAAATGTTAACATGATCAATCAACTTCACCACACACGTATGGAATTAATAGCGATAGCTTTTATCTGGTTATTTCAGTGTCATATCAGTTCAGGATCCTTTTTTACAACTTTTTAAAAGTTGACAATACCCATTTATATTTTCTAATTTCTAGATCGACTTTTACTTTGTTTTTATTCCTACATGATTATTCTCACCCTTGCCTTCTCTGTATCCTTCTTTTTTCTAAAAATGTAGTTGTTGTAGTTGTTGATCTTGGATAAGGTTGGATGTTAAGACAAGTCATGTTGTTATAAATGAAGTTATTCTTGGGTTGGGAATTCTTCTGTAGGTGTAGGAAACAAGGTCGACCTTTACATGAAATGCACTTTCTTTTAAAGACCTTAACTTGGGGTACAAATGCTGTTTTGTGTGAATCAATAAATGTAGTAGTAATATTGGTAAATGACTGTCTAAAGCCTGGTTACCGTTTATCCTTGAATAAGTACCCTCTTCTAATTATAGCCTCATTTTAATACTATGCTAATAAGGATATGTACCTATGTTATTATGACCCTCAAAAAGGTCAAAAATGTAATAGCAACCTGGGGTCACTGTTTGGAAAGATACGGTAGTTAACCTTTGTACCATCCATTATAGATTATATCATGTACCCTTGTATTTGTAAACGTTAAGGAATATTCCCATTAACAAGGTATTTCAGACAAAAATAGAGCTATTGCTCTAAGACTCTAGGACAAGTTTATTTTTAGAATACAAGAACTTTATGCAATGATGACCTTAAAGGGCTTTAAGATTGGAGTACTTTGTTTACTAAGTTTTGGCTCAGTTTCTCACTATGTAATTACTGAATCGACATTCGACACATTAGCTTACGATGAGTATTTTTTTTTTACAGATTTGAGGCACCGTGTTTACGGTTTAAAATGTAATTCCCCTGGGGAATTATTACCTACAAGGATGAATGAATAAACGCTTCAATAACGCTAAAGACTAAGAGGATTTTTATTTTTATGGAAATGTAGGGTTTATTTAGAGTAGAGGGGAAATTATTAAGATGCGGGTACTATTACAGGGGGACTTATTAAGATGGGGTGCTATTAAAGGGGGAATTATTAATATGGGATGCTATTAAAGGGGAATTATTAAGATGGTGTACTATTAAAGGGGGAATTATAAAGATGGGGTACTACTAAAGGGGAAATTATTAAGATGCGGGTACTATTACAGGGGGACATATTAAGATGGGGTGCTATTAAAGGGGGAATTATTAATATGGGATGCTATTAAAGGGGAATTATTAAGATGGTGTACTATTAAAGGGGGAATTATAAAGATGGGGTACTACTAAAGGGGGAATTATTAAGATGGAGTGCTATTAAAGGGGGAATTAAAACCGGAATTACGGTATAAAAGTAAAAGACTAAAAACATGAAGGCTGACTTTAAGAGTTTCATTCCATTTACCCCAAGAAGCTACTACACTTTTGGAGGGTTTAAAAAATCTTTATTCCTTTTCATTGCGTCCAATTTTATTGTTTCCTTTTCTTCTCTTCATCATCTCTCTCTAATTAACGGACGCTTATCTTGTTATCTTATCGGGGTTAGAAAAAGTTAAGATAAGGTAAGTAAATTTAATTAAAACGCATGAGGTGGAATTTAAGTTTGATGATAAGCCAGGGGTTATCGATGTTGGTGAGTGACATGACGATGCGATGACCCCTGACCCTGCTGACCCCGCACCGCAGGCAGAAAGTGTGTAAAATGGTAACTAAAAGTTAATTATTTATTATTGCAGTTGTGGAGGATAGAGAGGACGCTGGGGTCTGGACGCTGCGCTGATGACTTTGACAATGGAAAAGATGGAAAGCCGAGTGTTGGTCGAACGTTATGGGGACATTCACAAAATTGTCCTTCAAGGAATAATGTCAGCCGGTTTTCTGGACGCTAAAGGAGTGAAAAACCTGTTCATTGGTGCTTGTAAACATTTAAAATGTAAGGTCAATAGGTCAATTAAGGTCTTAACTTACCGTATTTCCCGAAATAATGCCTCCCCCACCCAAAATAATGCCTCCCCCACCCGAAATAATTCCTCCCCCACCCAAAATATCGCCTCCCCCACCCAAAATAATGCCTCCCCCACCCGAAATAATGCCTTCCCCACCCAAAATAATGCCTCCCCAACCTAAAATAGTTCCTCCCCCGGTCTAATGCCCCACTACGTTTATATTTGCCTTATCTTGTCCAAGTTAATAGAGTTAATGGAGTCCTTCGAAGTAATAAAGCTACTAGACTGAGGCATTATTTCGGGAAATACGGTAAAAGGATAGTTGGACTGAAGATACAACTGTAGTTACACACAGTTGGAAAGATCACCTATCTAAATCGCCGGGCTATCTTGGCTATGTCGGTAAACTCAAAGGAGGCGAAAGCTCACCGTTTGACAATTTCTGAGGGCAAATAAATCGGTAACGGTCTCTGAAAAAACTCCTAACGGCCAGCTCGTCGAGTTTTGGGACCGTATCTATTAAGGCAGGATAGCCCAGTGATTTAGATAGGTGATCTTTCCAACTGTGTGTAACTACAGTTGTATCTTCAGTCCAACTAGTAAAAGGAGGATTTTTAATAAAAAAATATGTTTTATTTTGTAGTGAATACAACGGAACGGACGAAGATGGCGTATGTTCAGCAAGTTGTTAAAGATATAAACGATCGGGTTAAACCCTACGACATGGCTATTCGAAGTGCGTCTTGTGAGCTTACTGGGAAAAAATTCTACATCTTTTTGGTCACTGTTGAAAAACCGATTATGAAGTGAGTGGGATTTTTGCTTTAACTATTTCTTTTGATTCTAAATTAATTAAATAATTTATGGTGTTAAAATGTTCATTGGTTTCTTGTTTTGCAGGATGCAAACGCTGTTCACAAAGTTTGAGTTGGAGTTGTTTCAAAAGATTATGAATTCAGTTCTAAGAGAGTATGCAAACTTCTGTGTCCCGCACAATAGATGTATTAACATGGCTAAAGAAATTGATAGCAAGTTTAGTATCGACATGTCGGAAGAGTTTATTGATCGAATGATAACTCGGCATTACTTGGCTAAATTCATGTTGGGAGAGAAGAAGGTACTTTAAAAAAACTGGATTTATCTATTATTAAAATCTTAAAAGCGTTGCCCAGTCTTATGCAAGCAAATTAGCTTTCGGACAAGGGCTCGTTGGGCTGAATGCCCGCATGGAATTTCTTCCAAACGTCCCCCGAAGCAAACCCCTGACCGTCCCCCAAAAAATTTTTTTTCAATATACTGAATACTGTTTTACCTAAGTCTTAAATTTTTGAGGGGTTAGTTACTTGTGTAACTAAATCTTATTTTTTAAGGGGATAATTAACTAAATCTTGATTTTTGAAGGGATAGTTATTTTCTAACTAATTCTTAATTTTTGAGGGGATAGTTATTTTCTAACTGATTCTTAATGTTTGAGGGAATAGTTATTTTTATAACTAATTCTTAATTTTTGAGGGGATAGTTATTTTTCTAACTAATTCTTAATTTTTGAGGGGATAGTTATTTTTCTAACTAATTCTTGATTTTTGAGGGGATAGTTATTTTTCTAACTGATTCTTGATTTTTGAGGGGATAGTTAACTAATTCTTAATCTTTGAGGGGATAGTTATTTTTCTAACTGATTCTTGATTTTTGAGGGGATAGTTAACTAATTCTTAATTTTTGAGGGGATAGTTATTTTCTAACTAATTCTTAATCTTTGAGGGGATAGTTATTTTTCTAACTGATTCTTGATTTTTGAGGGGATAGTTATTTTTCTAACTGATTCTTGATTTTTGAGGGGATAGTTATTTTCTAACTAATTCTTAATCTTTGAGGGGATAGTTATTTTTCTAACTGATTCTTAATCTTTGAGGGGATAGTTATTTTTCTAACTGATTCTTGATTTTTGAGGGGATAGTTATTTTTCTAACTGATTCTTGATTTTTGAGGGGATAGTTATTTTCTAACTAATTCTTAATCTTTGAGGGGATGGTTACTTTTAAAAATAAATCTTAATTTTTTTGGGTGTGAGAATAGTCATTGTCACTCAATTATTTTGCAGCAATAAGCAAAAAAATTATTCAGGTGCCTTCGGCACCTGAATAATTTCTTCGGTAGCCTCCCAGCGTCCCCCTAAAACCAATTTTACCCAAACCGTCCCCGGAAGCTGCTTCGCAGCTTCCGGAAGAAATTCCATGCATGCCAAAGGGCTCCGTCCCAACTGTCTGGCAGTTCAGTTGGGCCTTTCAGTCCAACTAGACCAGGGCTTACGTGTATTTTGTATGTTTAGTTTAGTCATTTAATTTGAGTAATTAATGAATGATCCAAACTCTATAATAATAACGCAGAACCGAGGAGATGATCAACAAAACCAGGATGAAACGCAGGATTTGGATGAAGAACCTAGCGAAGAGTTTGAGGTTACTTTGGGTATTCGAACGATCAGAGAGTTTGAGCCGACCTTGAGAGAAATTTACGATGATGTGTTGACCAATTGCCATCTTTGTAAAATGATCATGTTGCATGTAAGTTACTCTTTAATAGTTTATCCGTATTGCTTACTATAATTTTCTCAAAGCTTTTTTGCAAATATATTTTTTTGTACAAATTAAAATAACATTGCTTTTTCCAGGGTTTCCGTTGTCCAAAGTGTCCTATTTTCATACACCGAGCTTGCTTAACGAAGTACCTAGCCACCTGTAAAACTTGTCCTGGATGCCGAATAACTTGGAAGGAAAGGGAAATGGTTAAGCGAGTTCGACACGACGAGGACGAAGAAGAGGTGTCTCCCTCCGCTAGTAATGCCAACACTGGAGGCAAGTCACAACGCTCAAATCGTAGACATTCACCATCCAAATCCAGCAAATTGCCTAAACCAAGTAAGTCAACAACATCCACTCCGGGTGAGGACCGGATGCCCGTTTTAGAACCCATGGTCTCCAGGTCCCGATCTCCGAATAAGCAGAAGTCAGTCTCTCCAGTTAAAGCTAAGGAAAGCAGTAAAAATAAAGGGAAGAAGAAAGCTGTGGTCGAGCAACCAACCTCGTCCAAACGGAGTACTAAGCGTCGACTTAAAATTCGAATTTCTTCATCTGACGAAGACGATTAAGTTTCTGTAGCCTGAGTACATGTATATTTTACTGAACAGTATTTCGTAAAAACCGTGTGGATAATTATCTTTAGCTCAGTCTTACATACTGTTTTAATGTTTCGCAATATATTTAAAGAAGTTGTATTCCTTTGGCTAAATTGATAATGCAACCTATTTATTTATACTATGGTTAGTTTGTAGCTTATTTTAAGAGCAATTGCATGCATTATTTTGTACTTTCTTCATTTCCGTAAGAAAAAATAACAGTATTTCCAGAAAAAAACCATAAAGTAAATACCGTATTTCCCGATTTAATTCCCCTGGGGAATTATTGTTTCAAACTCCGATTTGCCATGGGGAATTAAACCG
>JAQFZX010002172.1:0-21232 GCA_034682405.1 Hydroisotoma schaefferi | reverse complement strand
CGATCGTAAAGCCGCATGCTTGAAAAACATCTTTTTATCATAGATGAACCGCGGCTGTAATGCGCGACTTTACGGTACATAAAAGAATAGATTTAACTTAACTTCTCCCAGCTTTTAATCCGTAGGTCCACGTTTACTTGTCTCACTCTCTTTTTAACTTTTTGATTAAATCTCTTTCCCTAGGCTTTTTGTCAATACGAAGTACATCCGCCTTTATATGTGCACAGATCATGCTATACTCCAAAATGCCCGTCGAATTGTAGGAGGATTCTCGTCAGTTAGAATTACAATACAGCACAATTGCACAGTTCGAAAACTCGAAAACTTTCTCACAGTGAATTCGGGTCTCTGAAATTATTAACGTACCAGCGTTATGCATATTACTTAATTTTTGTTAGAACGGCCTGATTTTAATGCCTTATTCTTAGGTCATTACAACATTAACTTACAAATGTCAGGTAGTAATCCTATTGAAGCTGCATTTCTTGCCTATATTTAAGTTTAGTTATTGATGGTGCTAAAGTTAAGAACATTAAACTGTTGGACGCGCATCAAAACTGGGGTGCTGAAAAGCCAACAATAAACGAAGGTAAGGCATTTCTAGTCGTATAAACTTTTATTACTAGCCCCGAATCTCATAATTTTAATGTATATTCTTCGCATGCATTATTACGGTGGTCGCATTTTTCATTGTATCTTGTTTTATTTCCCTTGATGAAATTGATTTGACGGTCTCTTTCTTATTACTTGGAATTTTTAGTTTTAAGCGACGGTTGTTTCGCAAAATACTTTTGGCAAGCAAAACGTGGCATTCCTATTTTTTAAATATCTGCTTCTTGAATGAAAAAAATTAGCTGCACTTCACTTTGCATGAACAGAACCTATTACATCTTGCTTCTACTTGATTTTCGTAGATGCATAAATGGCATAAGAATATTTACATGGAAAATTAAGAGAGATAAATGTGTCGTAGTTCATAGTGGTAGTAAAAATGGCTTGCAGATGATTGGAATCTGAGGATAATGATGGAAAGGAAACCATGTGGTGAAAAGAAGTTAACGTCTTGCATATTGCCAGGATTTTACGGGCATGTTAGAACCGATCAAAAAATTATACCGCAATAAATTCATTTTATTTCCCTTTCACATAAGTAAGTAAGTCAACACAAGAGTCCAATAATAATAAAGCATAACATATTTATGGGTTTTACTAATGAATGGAATGGCATTGGGTATATTTTTTAATTGTTAAATATAAATTGTGTACCATCACGTTGCTTGAGTCTTTCAAGTCTTTCTCGTTGAAGGAGGCTCTGCTGTATCCAATATTCCTGTTTTGGAAAAATGTTTACTGACTTTATGGTATTAAAAATTGCCTTTTTTCTATTCTTTTTCTTTACTGACAATAAAATTCCAATTAAACATCCACCAATTAGAGGGAAGGTGTCTGAATGAATTATGTTTTTCTGAAAGCAATTGATGGAAGGAGATTAGAAGATGATTCCTAAGTTTGGGTCTTTACTATTTACAAACATACCAAAATTTCTTCTACGATGATCTCTGATTAAAGAATGAAACATTATTTGGGCACGCAAAGTAATCGATATACTTGTAATTGATGGTATGCTTATGCTACAAGTCCAAAATTAAGTTAATTTAAATAATAACGCGTTTACAATTTGAAATTAATTTAGTTTTTACTGTCAACTCGATCATCCTATTAATTATTTCCAATATCTCTGTGTGCATGGAATACAAATTGGATGGCTTATCTGTGCTATATGCAAATTAAATAGTATTATTAAACAGTATTCAATCCAACACAATCGTTTCAACTATAAGCAGCAATCAAATAGTTCTAGTAATAAAAAAAACTTGAACGAATCTAGACTTGAGCCGCGACTGGATTATCTGCCCTCAAAGTTCACATCAAATTCCGCACAAGGGTTGGTCCCCATGATGGACAGATGAGTGACCTCTGACCCAGTCCTATTCTTAACTATTCAACCATGCACCAAGTGTCAGTCAGGAGGTTTATTCACAAATCATAATCAACAAGATCCTTCTTCTTCTACCAAACCAGCGTGAGTCAAATAGAATAAATACATAATGATGTACATCTGACTAAAGTTGATGCTCATTACCACATTCGTATTCTAATCTAATCCACCTGATGGGACTGACTGCATACGTACATGCATAGATAAAACAAGCCAAAAAACAAACTGCGTGCCAAATAAAAAATAAAGCTGCCAATCTTAAGAACAATAAGTGCACCAGTTGGAGATAAGGTTCGGGTTCGGAGGATTTGCTCAATTTAATTCACTGATTGTGTAAGTTGAATACACAAGTCCGAACGATGATGCATATATAACTGCTCAATTATTCTGAATTCAATGCATACATTCCTTTCGAGCCAAGCTTGGATTATTTATTTACTTGTATTTTCATCTGTCACCATGCAAAACCGATCCCGGTGTCAGGGAAGCGATAGCGTTGACGTATACTTTTTGCATTATCACTCGGCCCCACCTTCAATAAGCCTATGACGCATCACCCCCTTTGATTTTTACCATTTAATAATCCTTTCTAATCAACACTTATTTTGCGTTCTAGTCGGTCATGTTTCTCTCGTTTAGTATATCCAAGTAATATTTTTACTGTAGCATTAAAGTTATAAGCTTGTCCATTAATGATGGAGTTTAATTTTGAGTTCGGTGTAGATTTCAGTTTTTCTATCCGCCCGTCTCAATGCAAAAAAGATACTTACAAACAGAGCAAGTAATATCGGTCTGGAGATTTAATTGAATGAACATAGTTACGCCACATCTTAACAGGATTTACTGACGAGTTGACATGCATCTGTATTTATTAGTCAAAACTAAAATAGGTAACTAATGTTATTGCCAGCAATAATAATAAATTCAATGTTGGTATGTACTTTAGGTGTAAGGGAGTAAAAGCAAAAGGAGGGTCCCTAATCCTTTATTGTATTGAATGATTGCTCAAATTTGGGAGCATTCTTCATTTCAGTTGAGACGGTGATTTTGTTGGCTCAATTTACTATAGCTAGCTTCTATTATCGTATACAACATTTTAGGTAATTTAGAAGTTAAAAAGTTAAAGCAGCTACCTTCAGCATGCAAGTGCTTACAGTGACTAGAGGACGTGAATGCTGTAGAAGAGGGTTGCATTTGACACTGTCTAATCCGATGTTAGTTGTAGTTCTCCGCTCCTGCTAAGACGAATAGGTTTTTGATGGTGATTGATGATAAACCTCTTTTTATTCCTAAACTCTGCAAAATCGCAATTTTACGCTTGCTATTGTACATTTCATAGCTTGCTGTTCCTATAAAAAGGCAATGAATACAATGTATAGCTTTTTAGCTTTGCGCTTTAGTGAATTACATTTTATAAAAGTTGAGAAAGAGATTATAAATGACGAACAAACACATTTTAGTAAAGCCTTTATGCTAGTTTTAGTATAGGACAAGATGTTTTTAAGCTTTGGGTTACGCAGAGATTTAATATTTTTGACCGTTTAATTTCCAGTAGCTTCACTCTAGCGTAGTAAAATAGGCTGTTCAAAATCTGAGTGATTTTGCAAGTTTTTCTGTGAATTATTCAGTGTTCAGCTTTTCCTATAAAAAGTTTTAAGCCGATTAACAACAGTAATAAAAATACTTTCTGTTGATGAGTGTAACTGGAAGTGTGGCATGGCTTTATTATAAAATGAATTTTAGTTTAGTATATAGAAAAAAGAATTCTGGATTAATTGAGTTCAGTTTCAAGTGAGGTGAAACGGTGGGATTTATATCATGATTAAAAGTTGTTGAGTCGAGAAGAGAAAGAAAGCTTTCGTGACGGAGCTCAATAAATACCTGTCCATTTTCACTCCATGGCACGATTCTTCATTTTTTGTAATTGTAGTTGGAATTTTTAGGAAAGATAATAACCGCAATCAATCAACCACTGGCATTTAACCTCATACCTCATAACAGCTAGGAAGAACATTGTATTCTTATAAATAATTTGGACGATAAGAGGAGAAGCTGGAGGGCAAGACTCATTCAATCAGTTACTGGTGGTGGCAGTCCAAATTACTTAGGCATAAAATATATTACTTTAAAATTAACAGATATTAACTCAAGGGTTCGAGTACAGATATAAATATATTTATAGCTTAAGCCAAAAGTATGGCTCATGGGATCAAGCAATTTATGATGAGATGTGGAAACTCTTAATTGAATTCATAATGGATTTTTTGGGATTAAACAGGGTTTTTTTCTTTTAAAATTATATGAAAAAATATCTCAATGTGGAAAAACTTTTTGTAAAAAAAAAGTAAAATTAATGAATGTAATCTACTTTAAATTTTTAGAGTGTTTAAATGATACAAGATTTTTGTGGCAGATTAGTATTATAGGTTTTGTGAGAATTTTACTGTTGAATAATTTTTGTCTACTTGCTTGTTAACATCATCAATACGAAGGTGACTTCATAGTTTTAAGTTTAAATAAGTTGTAGGGCCACCTACTACTTTTTATATTCTTAAAATTTATTATTTTGCCTAAAACCCCAGGATTTTACGAGTTTAGCCATTCCTTTCTTCACCAGAAGAATTTCAAAGAATTCACGACAAAGTAAAACAACGCTAGCTAAACATTAAAAGTTACCTTTGTCGTTAATAATGATAGAAGCATGAACAAAAAGGTCGCACCATTCGTATAAATCATAGTGGACAAAACATGAAACGATTAGTGACCATCTGCATGCATCCGTCAGTATTTCTCATTTCAAAAGTTAATACATAGACATTAAATGTTTTAATAATACGTTTGCAAGTTAAAAGTACAGATTGTTTCCTTCATTATGGTATAATCCACCTACTTTAATCGGCAAATGAAGGCACGCTGCGAGAAAGCGAGTTTACAGGAATTATTTGAAATCACAAAGGCGTGCGATAATTTGCTATAGCATAGTAAAAATAATAATGTGGCTAATAAAGCAAGTAATGTTTAAGCAGTAAGTAGTAAAACCGGCAGGTAAAGTACCGGGCAAGGGGTTAGACGGTCTGTATAAACCTTTTATCTGCATAACATCAAGGAAAGATCAAGATCAAAAAGATATGAGAAATATTGGCTAGACACTAAATTCTTAACATAACATCAGACAAGGTCTTGTTTTGCTAAACGGTTGACGAAAATATAAAAATACTACACTAAACTGCAGACTACAGTCACAGTATGTTCTCTGTAGTTCGGTCTGACAATATATTTCTTGATATCAAAGAAAACGGAGATAGAGGTTTAGAAAGAACGATAATTTAGAAGGGTTTCTTTATTTGGGAACAACACAACGGTAGATCCTCCTTTCACCTTAGCACCAGAAAAGTGCACACATGAACTGTTTTTATTAATGATGCAACAATATAAATTTTAATTGAAAACTTACTTTCTCAATCATAAAGAATTAAACATTTCTGTTAATTTAAGCCATAATAGAAAGCCGATACACGTATGGTTTTAGAAGTACAGCTAAATGCTTTTACATGAGTTAGTTTATACTTCTGAGCGCATTCGTTATTTTTAAATAAGTGAGAAAACTCTTAATTGTATGCTTTGCTTATAATAACTCTTCGTCTGCACCTTCTGAGGTACTAATAATTGTCAAATAAGCTAGCTGCTGCTATTTTATTGCTGATAGTTGGTGTTTGTTGTATTGTAAGTAGGAAAGTTACAAACCGAGTGACCAAAGCCAATTAAAATACATACGCTTGATACATTTTTTGTTGACATCATGAACAGAGAAAATTTATGTGATGAGGGGTTGAGCCAAGGTAATTGTAAATGTAAGAAGTGAGAAAAATATCATTTAATTTACAAATGTGTTACTGTTCGCTTTTGTAGAGTCTGAATATGCTTTTTTGAGCAAAAATATAAAATACTTATTCTGAGCAATACGTCTGCATTTTGTCTTACTATGTTCTGCCCTTTTTACTTTACTTGGGCAAACTTAAGTATAAATTGTTTAATGCAAGCAAATCCGCTTCTTATAGTACTTAACCTAAGAACCCCGTAGAGCGATGTATCCTTTGCCACCAACAACTTTAAGGTATAACATAAGAAAATTGTAGTAAATTTATGCGCATTCTGTTTCAACATTTTTTCAACAATTATGCACATTCAACAATGTTTCAGAAGGAAAGAACCCATGCACTACCCAAAGAACAACCAATCCAAAATCCTATTTAACCTTTGTCTTACATGTTTTATTCAGAAAGCTGAATTGTAGTAATTTAAGTTTTACCTAAAGATGGCTAGCCGGTTGTAAAGAACTTAAGTATAAAAAATATATGTGCGATACTTGTCAAAATGACATGTTTATTAGTGACTTCCTTTTCAATTTAAATTAGTTTTCAAGCAAATTGAATGATATTTCACTTCCCAGACGGCTTGTTAAATATTTCACATTTTTACTTCAGATTTCAATTATGCCCCGTTGAAGTCTAACACTCCATGAATTACTGGTAAGTTTACTCAAGAAATGTGTCATCAGTCATCTTTATGCATTCCACTTATCTGCATTATTTCTACGATTTTGGGATGATTATGCTATGGAGATACTTTCAGCCAAAGCCAGAAAGTCTAACGAATAATTGACTCCTTGTAGACTATTGAGTGAATTATTTTAGATAATATAAAAGTGACTGGATTTAATATATGATAATAATTATTATGTTCCTTACGTACATTTTAATTTATTCTTAAGCTGCTTCCACTTCCTCAATATTCAGCCCATAGCAATCATATAAAACGTGTTCTTTGAAGCATTGCATTTTTAATGTTAAAAATACATGCAGGCTTCATTACAGTATTTTAACAGCATTCATTTACACTGTCCACTGTCTAACCTTCAACAAGCAATGGACCTAGGGGGGGGGGCAATAAATAACTTTACAGAAAAACTCCGTAAAGCATCATGGAACATTTTTATGAGATGTAGAACAAATTTGGCCCAAAGGGTGAACCAGTTAAAACTAAGCACATTACAAGCAATTAAAGTAACTTATGTCATCTGAGGTGGCATCCATAAATCGACAGAGAAGTGTCCTCGACATGATCATGATATCCAATGTGGCAGTGCAATGTGCATCTCCAGGCAATCTAGATCTGTCTTCTGAGATCGTCTTATACGATTGTAAGTTAGTGGGCTTGCTCTTGAAAAAATACACCTATTTTTAGAAGGTTCATCTTTCGCAGTGTAGATTCAACAGCCAAAGTTTTGTTGAATTAAGACCCTTGACGTTTTTTTAAATTATGAAAAATGTAGTAATTGCAAGA
Source organism: Hydroisotoma schaefferi (assembly GCA_034682405.1). Classification (NCBI taxonomy): domain Eukaryota; kingdom Metazoa; phylum Arthropoda; class Collembola; order Entomobryomorpha; family Isotomidae; genus Hydroisotoma; species Hydroisotoma schaefferi. The sequence goes on along the minus strand of JAQFZX010002172.1, from coordinate 13,890 downwards.
TGAATTCGTAGTTTACTAAAAATATTCATTAGCAGACAGACTTTAATATAAAAAACAGTTATTTCTGTTGCTCGTTGATCCTGTTTACCTGCTACCTAATTAGACACTTTTTTAAAACTGAGGTCTCACTATTATCATAGGGATGAATGTTAATTACACAAGTTTCTAGATTCCGTTTAGTGGTGCTACGGTAAGGACCATTTAAACGAAGTCTTCCGGAGATCTTGCGTAGTGACTTTTGGGAAGGCGACTTTTGACTTTTTTGGTGAACGTATGCTATAAAGTGACCCGATAAAATCAGAAGAAAAATATAGTTCAAGTCGACACATAAATTTCCACTCTGTTGTTTGACTTGAGTTATGTTTTATGAAATCCTTCTCTCCCAGTTGTTTTTTTTTTATCATTTTGTCCATTTCTTTTTGTGACTTCTTGGGATTTATATACCAAGTATTTATTTAAAGACAGGTTATACATATAACATATCGGTTCTCTGTCGGTCGGTTGCGGTTGTAGTAGAGGCATCAGTGTTGGATTCGATTGGTGTGGTTGTGTATGACTCAAAATAAGGCAAGGAGAGAAGTACAAGATTCATCAGTGGAAAATGTCCCCTATAAAGCAAAATGAAAAGTAAACAGAACTCATAAATTAACTTGATCTTCATTTCAGATAAACGTCCGGCCCTCTTATTTCATTTTCTAAAACCGGTATTGCCCACCATGTGTCTTGTCCTTTTCATTGAAGCTACACGTCCACGTCCGCTTCACCTCGTCCGTCCACCGTCTCATTCTCGACTTATAACGTTTTAATGGTAATAGCATGAGGGCTAATGGCTAAGTGATTCCCTCGCCTCGGTGTAGTAAAAACTACTTAAAGCCACCTAAGACAGTTAAAAAACATTAAAATGTGCACTACGCTGAGCCATCAGTTAGTGCACAGAGGATTAAAGCATCAGCGGATCTTGTTTAAAAACCGGTAGGGTTAAAGTATACTAATTGAAGTTCTGAATAGAAAATGGAATATACGAGTCTTAATTTTCATATTTTACAAATTTTTCGAGAAAAATGTACAAGAAAATGCAACAAATCAAGTTCAGTTTTTGTCAAACTATCTTGTTTTCCATTTTATCACTAGCAATTATTTGGATTAGAGTATTAAATATTACTTTCGGTACTCACAGTCAACTTTAAAAAAGTAACTTCAGCTCTTCCCTAGCATACTAATTAAATTAATGTACTTAGCGTTTGCTTGCATAACGATTTTTCCATTCGTACTATCAATTGCCCTGGAAGCTGTCGCTAAATTAATTCAACCGCTCATTAACTGTAGTGACTACGCCGTTATCTTAAGTCGTATGAACTTTGGATACGCGGAAACCTTATTTATTGTACTTCTAGGTCACCACTAGCTCTGTTCTTTGTGCTAGTTAACTACACTTTGAAGTAGCGAATTAAGTATAGTCAGTATAGTCGCATGTACCTCATTTAACTCAACCCGATAAAAAAAATGCCAGCATTTCTTTTAAAGAAAATCAAGCCAAATGGACAATAATCGTAACTCAACTCTATAGGACATCAGAGTAATGTGTACATGCAGAGAGAGATTCAGATTCATTCAAATCAAAAGTTAGCACAAGTAGGTAAAAAGTTTTTTTTTATCTTTCTAAGTAAATTGATCTTGATCAGATAAACATCGGTATTTATTTCCCTATGCATTAAAAAAAGCAACTAGAACTTTAGGAGACCGAAACAACGAATTGTGGTTGCAGTATTTCATGGTAGTTGTAGATTTCCACGAATAAAATAATCCAAGTAATAGCAAAACCTAGAAAAGTCATTCACTGCTGTAAGAAAAGCAAAACTAGCCAATCTTGATGCTATAGCTTTAATTGAAGGTGTCTCTTTTACTTTTTTCAGAAACTAAATTAATCAATTTCTTATAGGGTTAAACTAAATTTGACAGTAAGAATGCAGAAAGCGGCTGGTATTTAATTGAAGTTTTTTTAGAAACTTGTTTGTACATTTGACGACATGACATTGATTTGATATTGATGAGATATTTACATGCAAATATCAACTTCGTTTACCTATTTGATGCATAATTATCTTGGTTAGAATTTTTGCTGCAAGTAATTGCTTTCCTTTAAAAGACCATAGACTCTTTAGATCGTAAGCATATCGCGATGCATAGCAGTCTGCTTTGACGTCAAAAAGTTGTTTTCCTGTTGTTGTTGTGTATTTTTTTAGATAATTTATTTAGTCTGGGTGTAGGCGACTGTTCACTGAGCGTCAGTGAATTGACTATAATTTGTATTTACGAAGTCAAGAAGTGAGACAGTCAACTGTCTCAATTTTTTATATGTTTAAAGTCTTTAGATAACTAGTTTTGAACTGATTATTCTAGTGACATTGTATAAAGACTTGAGTTATTGAATAATAAATTTGTATTCTGTGGAAATAAGCGATATTCTAAATTATAGTAGCCAATCTGGTCGTTCGTGTAACGTATCAAGGTTTAGCCAATTGTAATATTGTAGTCCACTTTCTTAGTCCAAAGAAGCTAAACCGATGCGCGGTGTTAGAAACCGGGTAGGTAAATTTAGAATATCTTTCTTTAGCCATGCAGAGTATCAAACAGATATTTATGCGACCCTACATCAAATATGTCCATTTGTCATTCTGGGCTAGTTTGGGGGTGCTTAGTAAATGAGTGAATGAATGTTCGTATGTCCCCGAATAGTGGCCGGGGCCACTACTGCTTTTTCAGTTTTTGAAGGGTCAAATTTAATATAAAATTAAGTAGGGCGTATGGGGTTATTAATAGTAATTAAGGGGGCACTATTCAAAAGGGGCCACTATTTCAGTGAGGCCACTGTTCGAGGATTTACGGTATATTGGTAATGCTCACAATTTTATTGCTGGTACTAATACTTTGTAAGCCTTAGCTTTAACTATTCGATTGGGACTCAAATTCAAGGTATACTTCACTTTACTGCAGTAAGAATCATATGATTGATTTTGAAATTCTCAATATGTGACATTTCCCCTAAAATGGTTAGAATGAACTAATATGACCTTTCCTGAGTAATCTCAATTTAACTTTTGCTTGCATCACAATTCACAACTTCACAACACAGCACAGAAGATTCCCTAAATGAATGAATGGAAATAAAGTGCTAAAATAGCCGTGAATCCTTACCTATTGTGTATGCGACACCTTTTATGAACTTTGGAAGCTTGTGGATGAAAAGTTTTTCTACGTTATAAAAAGATGCCCTTAATTGCTGTATCTCAAATTTTGTGGGCCACGCACGGCTTCTTTAACTGTTAGTTAACATTCTAAAGGTTCTCTGGCTATTCTTATGAAATAGATATGGGGCACATAAAGAAAGACAACTGACATGATGAATGACATAACTTATTCACCCAACTATGACGGAAGTTGTCTCACTATCCCACCCCACAAGCCTGAAGATAGTCAACAGACTTAGCTTATGATAAGTAGACCATTCCTGCAATAATGATGGATTATTTCTAGACTTTTGAAACCCTCCATTGCAGTAAATTCATAGAGATTCCAGGATTTGTTGAAATCGAACAACAGTCTCAATGCCCATCCAATATATAGATGCAAGTACGAGCAAGCTCCGCTCCAAAACCCGCAGATTAGAGTATTATGCTTAAGCAAGATGCTGGTATGCATTTAACATACAAAATAGTTCATCTCCAATCCAATCCATCATTTTAGAAGATTGGTTTATACATAATGGATTATAATTCTATCTGTTCTCATGTTCCTGTAGGGGAATATTAAACCTATGAAGTGCAGTTATGTACAGACTTAGTTATTGGTTTGTCTGGAATAGTAAAGAAATTCTAAAAATATCTGTTTTCAGGATATAAAAGTAAACCCGCTCGAGAAAAGAAACTACAGAAGGCACAATCGATTTGAGAAAAAATAATATTTCCCCATTTACTTTAAAATCCTAGCAGAACAAAAGCCTTTTTTCACTTTCATCATCCCATTCGCCAATTCCAAACGCCAACTGTCCTCCTTCCCTATACTCCATTCATTTCAATCTCGGCTAAATCTGTGATTCCATCTAAGCCAACATAAGTAAGGGGAAAAGGGTTAAGGAGAGTTTAAGTAGGCAGGCTGAGCTGATTTTCATAAATTGTACCAAAAGCAAAACCTTCTTGAAGGAAGTAAAAGAACAATAAAAATTCTCTAGCTGGCTTTCAGTTTTACAACCCGCTCCTCCTATTCCTTCCGACCCGTTATTAAGGGATGAATATCCCTTTATGGGAATGACCGATCACTCTGTCTGTATGTCTGTCCGTCTGTCTGTCCGTCCGCGCTCTAACTCTTGAACGGTTAAACTTTTTTGAGCTCCGTTTTCGGATATTTTTTATTAAGGCTCCAACTTAGATTAAGCTCGAAAATGGATCTTGTGGGTCACACCCCTCAAGGTCAACGGTCACAGGTCACAAAAAAAGTTAAATAGCAACTTCCGTCAAATGTGGTATCGTTCGATAGCTATTTAATAGGACATTTCAAAACAGTTGTTTATATTGCTATATCACGCTCGGGTCAAAAGTTATGACCTTGAGAAGGTCATAACTTTTGGCAACTCTTGAACGGATCAACTTTTTCGAGTTTAGTTTTTGGATCTTTGTTATTAAGGTTCCAACTTAGATTGAATTTGAACATGGACCTTGTGGACCACACCCCTCAAGGTCAACGGTCACAGGTCACCAAAAATGTACATACCAACCCCCATCAAATGGGGTGTCATTCGAAAGATATTTATTATGACATTTCAAAACAGTTGTTTTAATTGCTATATCGTGCTAAGGTCAAAAGTTTTGTCTTTGAAAAGGTCAAAATGGGGCATTGTGAGACTTCATTCTCAAAAGGACAAGGACTTCATTGTATTTTACTTTATCACTCCCACTGACCTTCAGGGGGTGTGGTTGGGGCAGATTGAGACGATATTACAACACAATTGGACACATTACGCGCACACTGCGGACAGATCACGTGCACTTTGTGCGATATTCATCCCTTTGTTAAGTGCATTTACAACGGTTTATTCACAGCCGAGATGATCCACTTTCCAGTCTATGCTCTTTCTAAAGCATTGCATAGAAGCAACGGTAATTTGCCATTGCAATTGCATTAGTACACAAATTTAAATGTAAGAATTTACAGCTTTCTCAGTTTTTCTACAAATCAGGGAGGGCTCAAGGTATTTTCTCTGCCACAGAAGTCGAGGAAACATTTTCCCTGCTATCATAATAAGATTCAGGGAAAATCATCTCTGATACGATCCTTTTGAAGTAATTCACGGCGGCATGGCAGTCAAAGCCTGCTGCTTTGCAAATTTGAAGATGTTTTGCTCTGTTCCAAGTAAAGCCTTTATAAAGCTTTATTACGGAGGGAATTTAAGTCGACGTAAAAGTAAATGGTTTGAGTTTATGACAAGGCTTATGCAACATGTTAATATCTTGACTGAAACAATATCTAATATATTTCTATTTCTAACCGAGTAGGATCAAACCAGGTACCGTCAATATGAAAAGAGAAATAATAGGGGTGAGTCGGTGAGTGGTAGGTTATGAAAAGCTAGGAGTGAACAAAGGTAGCTTTTTAATTGAAAGTTAGACGAAAGCAAAACTAAAGTTGGAAATATAAGTTGATTAATATTTACAGAACAACGTGCATATAGACAGAGTTCCATTATGAATGATAAGGCTCAAAGTAAAGTCTTTAGTCTTTCATATTTATCTAGCTATTGTTGTACTGGCTGTGGCAGAGAATTTTGTGCAACGTATTTTTCTAGCTTTATTTTATAAATGTTATCATTAGGATACTGTTTCACTCCAGTTCAATACTTCTGTAAAGCTGGAAGTTAGTCCACGGGAAAATTGCCGCCAGTTGCCCGCTAGCAGGTTTCCGGTGATATCCCATCCGTTGCGCCACCGGTTTCCTATTGACAAACGTAACGGTATGCACGATAGATATGTAAATTTTTGGCTCATTTGCTGAAGCTAGATTAAATCAATCTTTAAATCCGTTTTTGTAAAGCATTTATTGAGTAATTTTCGTGTTTATAATTTCACTGCCTTATCAGTCTCGCTGTAGAGTATAATATAGATTTGTATTTGCAAAATCAAAATCAACTGTATTTCTGTAAATATAGGCAACGAAACTGCAAAGGCCTCATGGACTGATGCAGAGGATGAGTAAATACTTTAATGGTTGTTAGCTTGAATATAATTGTAGATGTGCGTTCTTCTGATGGGTTAAGTGGGATATTAAAAGGCTAAGATCCCAATCCTAATGGGAGTTATTAGCTGGATTAGTGGATCAAGGAATCTAATTACGAGTAATGACTCCGGAGGAGGCAACGTTTAATGGAAGTTGGTGCATGGTGGTTCACAGCTAAATTGATTTTAGCGACCTCCACAAATGTAAATTGTAGATGGGAAAATACTTACCGTATTTCCAGAAATTACTCCCACCCTGGAATAACTCCTCCTGCAAATGACTCTATTAAAAAATAACTCCCCTCCCCTAAATTACTCCCCCTCCATTTTGTCCCCAAACCTTATAATTAAGCTCAGAAATTAGATTTTTATCTCTAAGGGCTTGAGAAAGCAATTGAAACGGTCCCTGTATTTTATTTTTTACTCGTTGAATTGCTTTCTGTTCTTAATTCAATGAAATTGCACAAATAATTAAAATTAGGTAAACGGATGCTCAGTTTTACGTTGGCTGAAGCTTCCTTATAATTAATTGGACGAAGGGTTAGTTTTAAATTTTTTGTATCAAATATATTTTTTATTCATTTTAGATGAATTATTATTTTTTAGACGGATTTAAATTATGAATACCCGATAACTGATTGCACTTTTTCAAACAGTTTAAATCACAATTTGTAGACGCTTTAACAATTAAGTAACATTTTAATACAAACGCCAACCGGATAGTTAATTTTTTCTAATCGAAAGAAAGTATTTAGATTCCGCTCTTCGAATTTCGATTAACTTGTTTGAAATTGTGTAATCAGTTCATCCTAATTTAACCCGGCTAGAAAATAATAAGTCGTCTAAAAAAAATTATGTTTGATAAAAACATTTATAATATAATTCCTCCAATTCAAGTACATTCAACTTAAGACATAATTTAGGTTAATGCATATCAAATTGAGTTTTATTCCCAACTTCATTTAAAACGAGCTTTTGCAATAAAATTATTCGGTTCAAAAAATTATCTTTAAGAAAAATCCCAAACAATCAAAGGTTATTTTGGTTTGAACAATAACTTCCCCCCCTGTAATAACTCCCCCGTTCAAATGAGACCATTGAAAATTAACTCCCCCCGGTGAGTAATTTTCGGAAATATGGTACTATAATTGCTTAACATTTTCTGTCATTTTTGTACACAATTCTAAAAATTTTTTAAAGAACCCATTTCTATTTTGGTTTATGCCGCAGATATAGTTCCCCCTAAATAATTCCCCCCTTCCCTGTAAATCAGTCAATGGAAATCGAACCAATATTTCCCCAGGGGAATTTATTCCGTAATAACGGTACTACTTTTACTCCATCAGCTTGACTGGGACGTCTTGTAAAGTTGAGCTGACTTCAAGTCGGGTGTGTTAATTAATGCATTTATACCATTAGACCAATTAGATTAAAGTCTGTTGCTTCTCCATTCTTTGTCGAAAACAAAAAGAGAAACAATGTTAGTTTAATTGTGTGCCTTTGATAATATAGTATCAAAGGATTTTGCGAACTAAAATAGCACGGACTCTGTTTGGATTCTCAGTTGTTGATATACCAATATTGATTAGTTAGTTAGAATAGGTGGAAGACAAACGAACATTTTCATGAGGAAATCATAGACTCTAAAAGCACTTATACAGAGTGTATTATTATTTTTTGGTCCAGTTATCTAACTTCAATTGTAGGATTTAGGACTTTATTTTAACTAACTATCAGCCATACAAAAATTGTTTGTTAAACTTGTGATTCCCTAAAACAAATACAATAAGAATGACTATAAATCCTAACTTGATACACATAAATGATTTTTGATACTGGTGCCTGCCTATTTTCTTTCTAAAAATAACTAAACATGTTTATTGCTTTATTACTATTTACGCATGAAGACAACATCTAACATTTTTCTCCAAGCCAAACCTCTTACACGGTTAAAAGGTAGTTAAATTTATAAATCATCGAAGTCTGTTCTCTGCCTCGTATTACTTCCGTTTTACTCAACCATACGTATGGTTGAGTATGCATACGTTTAAAAGATTAAAGGCGTTTTAAGGTTTTTTTTTATGAAATCGAGCGTAACTGTATTTTCGGGTTTCTCGTTTTGAGTAATAAACTCTTCCTTGCAAGTAGTCGTAAAACAAAAAGCTCTCAATCTAATAAAACCTCTAACCAAAATTAAAATCTTAAATGCAGTGGAAGCTCGTTCTAAATCAGCAATTTTCCGCTTTTTATGTACCGTACAAAATACGGCTGCAGCAGCCGCTATTTCAAGGAATTGCTGTAATAGCGAGTTACGGTGGTGGCTCATTTCACATTTCATTACTACTATTAATTACCACTGTTACTTATGCTGAATGGATGTGCGTATACTTTCAAGGTAGTTTCACCAGTCGCGGTTTTAGTTTACTATGTGCGAAGTAAACTAGTTTTGTGAGTTAGTTATTTACTTTAATGGTTTGTTAATCTCATTACTTCTCATATTTTTTATGGGAGTACTTTTCAAAGGCTCACCCTAACTACCTCATTTAAAAAAGTCCTTTGGCTATATGTCACTGAATTCGAATGAAGGAGTTTTGTTTACTCGTTTAACAGAAGTATCTATGTCAACCATAATCCTAATCATTCATGGATGCTAAAAACAGTAAAGGTTTTTTCTATAACCTGTGAACATTTGACAAGTCTATCGTAGTCGGAGATTTTTTATTTCAAGTCAGATTTAATTTGGTGTTTCCTAACGTCAGTTACGTTAAGTATTTTATGCTTAGAAGAGGATTCATCAAGCCTAGTATTGAACAGTATCAGTAATGCCGGTAATTGGGAGATTCCAATCGTATGAAAAATATCATTTATACGATAGGATCCCATATTCCATCAAATATTACGTTCATGGATCATGATAAACTTTATGTGGAATTGATTGATCTCTTTTTACTGCATGGAATAGCATAGAAGCAAATTTAAATGGAAATTTTAACTCTCATGTTCATGCTAGCTGACAGCTAGCCTTTAGATGACAGCTGTCCTGCAAAAAATAGAAGTAGTTGACATTAAAAGTTGCTCAGTTTAACTATCTAATATTTCATTGAGTGATTACTTTCGCTCATTCCCTGCACTGCATGGCATTTTGCTGAAAATGGCTATCTTTATCAAACAGGAGGCTGATTATAAATACAACATGCTTCTTGCATCAACTTACAGGCTTTTACATATATGCAGCATACAGCACCTTGCTCGGCTGGTTGCCAAAAATGCGTTATGTATTGAAATGAGAGGGTGTCTCCAATCCAATACTGTTTGTGTATCGATCCTATTCCCAAACGTTCCACCCATCCCTATTCACATCCGATTATGTATCTAAATCTATAACATAAACGACGAACTGCTGTATGCATGTAATATCCAATCAAGGAAATCATATTGCGTGCAGGCATATGAAGTACATTCAAAAAGATGAAATAGCATTAATTTATGGTGGTGCACTCCCAGCAAACTTCTGTGTTATGCTTATAAATAATGCATTGTATTCTGTACGAAAAGCAAATGGAAAGTTTTGCTACGCATTTTCACCCTTCACTCAATATAACAAAGTTGCACGTAGAAAGTAACTGGTTCGGTTATCTGCGTTAAAATTATTAGAAGGATTCTAAATCAGGAAGTACATAGAAATAATGCATATTATTTGGGTCGAGTTTTTCATCCTGTTGAAATAAACAAATATACATGGTTAGAGCATTTAAGAATCTGTGGTAGTAGTTGCATTATATACCAGTTGAAAAATTTTCATTTAGTAAATAAATGAAGAAATGTGAATGCCTGGCCGGGCATACCGGGTGTTTTATGTTAAACTAGTCGGATAAGCCCATATAGAATATGGAATAAGGATTAGCTGGACAGAGTATTGCCCTCGGCAAGTGTGCTATAGTGTATGGGTAGTTGTAGCAGAAGTAGAGAAGAGTTAATAAGTTAAATCAGATTACAATTTGGACACACGTCTTTTTAGTTAGGGGGCCCTTTGACTCCTTGTAGGGACCCTTTCAGTACCGCTGGACCCTTTTCGCTTCTTTCATTGAATTCTACGTTTGATTTCAGTGTGATTTGATGTATCTTGCGTCCATAAAATTTCATTGACGTCTGAAGCCCCTTCCCCCTGACCCCCCTGAAGTTCAAGGTCATTTGGCTTATCAACTAATCGCTAGATATTGACATATTATTTAAAACGACGCATTTCACGTTGAAATCGGATTACGCGTTTTGGACGCACGTCTTTTTTAGTTAGGGGGCCCTTTGACCCCTTGTAGGGACCCTTTTAGTACCGCCCTTTTCGCTTCTTTCATTGGATTCTACGCTTGATTTCAATGTGATTTAATGTATCATACGCCCCTTAACGTTCATTGACGTCAGATGCCCCTTTTCCTTGACCTCAGACCTCACACACACACACACACAAACGAACATCCGGAAAATAAACTCGAACTGGGTTTTATTTATATGGATATGGCGTGCTTATTTAAATATATTTTATTTGTTGACTTTTGAAAAGGCGTGAAATTTTAGAAGTTTTCGAAGTAGATACGAGCAAAATTATTCAACGAGAAAGTTTTCATTATCTCTCGGATAAAGTTTAGCTGACTCGACCTTTTACCAAACTTTGTAACAAAGTAAGGCACAAGGGAAAAGGTTAAGTACCGTATTTCCCGATTTAATTCCCCTGGGGAATGATTTTTTCAAACTCTGATTTGCCATGGGGAATTAAACCGTGCGTGGGATGAATTATTCCGGGGTGGGGAATTATTATTTCAATGGAATTTTTTGTTTAGGAGCCAGACTTTTTGATAATTTTACTAGTAATTTTAATTAAAAGTTCCACCAAAAAATAGACTTTTGAACTTTTTTTGCTGAATTCGCCTTTTAAAATGAAAAAATTGACCAACCGTTCCCAGTAAATCATAATTATTTTAAAACTGAAATTGACTGAAGAAGAATATGCAATTAAACTAAAGAATATGAATCGTTTAAATAATAAAATTTCAGTTTTGATTTTTTTAATGGCAATTTTAAAATACTCGTAATTTTTTGTTTCATATACTCATTCTCTACAGTAGTTCCTTAATTGAATTACAAAAACATTTTAAAGTTTAGTGAAAAAAACGCATTCTCTGCTTTGGCTAATTATAAATTAATTCGAAATTTTTATGGTAAAAAAACCCTTCCCAAAATTATTTTAGGTATTGCTCTTTTAAAACGGTTCAACATCCTTTGAGAAAGTTAATTTATAAAAACCTCATTAACAAAGCTTCAATTTGAGGGATCGGAATTTTTTCCCGATGTGGAATTATTACTTCAAATGGCCCGGACCCCATGGGGAATTATTTCGGGAAATACGGTACTTGTGCAAAATTTCAAAATAAACTTATATTTCCCGTCACTCTACGCTTTCATTATACTAATTAATTACATAAAGACTATCAGTATGAGATAAATATGAGAATCATCCGCGTGCCGCGTCAAAGTTTTAACAGGCTATTTTAGTATAAAGAAAATTAACCAGTCTGTTGCGCATAAAGATAGTTGTAGACAACTTGAAAATATGAGTTTTCAAACTTCTGGAAAGTCTGTCATGTTTAAAATGTCACGATAAGTAAAATTAACACATTCAATTATTAAGTTACTACTTTCACTGTAAGGTAACATGATAAAGATCATTTAAATTTAATGCAAATGTAACATTTAAAATTTACAAATTTTACTCGGAATGAAAGAATGTTTACTACTTTTGAAAATTGATCAATAATCAACACTGTCGCATACTCTGTCGCTTACTCATGCAAATTTGCACTTTTACTTCTTATGCTGATTGATTGCATGGAAGTTCAACACAATTACTAGACGACTATCGGACATATACTTTTCCGTCCATACTATTTGGTTATCCATCCAAGCCTATCTATCATACTCTTGCATCTTGCGTGTATTGCGGATAACGTCGCTATATGGAAACACTTTGTATAACCTATAATGTATGGAAGAACAATTAGGTTGAATTGTTAAAATGGATCTGATACTATTAATCTTCCCGTTATTTGCAGAAAGTTTGTAAAGGTTTTTTTAACTTGTAAAATAATCAAATGAAGCCCTTACTTCTGATGGAGTTTGTTTCTTTCGTTTCCAGGCAATAATAACGAATGGAACAAAAAGAGAAAGTAAGCTGTTTAGTCTACCCCTTAATTTATTGTCTTCACTAATTCAATGAAGTACTTTAAGTAAGTTGATCTATAAACGGGAATGGTTTTGTATATTTCTATACGAAGAAGAGCTAACACCAATTATAAAAGTCTTAACTTGTAGCATGTCTGTCCTCATCAATTATTAGTTGATTGTTTCGGTAGATTAGGATTCTGTGCGCCCAGTTATTTTTCTCCTCGTCGTGCTTTAGAAGACGTAGAGACAGTTCGCTATTCCATCGTCATCGTACAATAAAAATACCAAGAGTTTTTCGGTACAATATGTTATGCATTTAGTTTGATGTTTGGTGGAGGCTATAAACATAATAATATTAGTGCATAAAATACACTTGGTACATATCCTCTTACTACGTATTATTTTATACTAATAATACCCTACAATCCAATTAGGTGTTGCTTCGAGTAATTCAACAGTAGTGGAAGTCCTTCATGTTGTACTTTGCTTATGTAGTTGTTTGACTGAAGGTTGGAAGGCATTGAGGCTTATCGATTATCTCCGAGAACGACAACTTGTTAACTGTGAAGAAGGAAATTCGACAAATGTAACTTTTTCGGCTCTAACCCATAAATGCAAGGACCGTTTAATGTTGTAGCCAGTAAACTGTAAAGGTATCGAAAGTAATGGACTTATTAGGTAAAAGCATTGCTGCTATACAACAAAGTAATAAGCATTTTGCTTAATGAGAGAATTGTCTTCCACCCCCGTTATAGTAGTCGCAGTCAGTTGCAAATACTTACCATAAGAACAGAAGAGGAACTTGGTGCAATTCCCAACCAGCACAGTGCTATTATTTATGATTGGTCAATTGGTCGGAGGATTATTATTACTAAAGCTGACTTTTCCACACTTGGTTTTCTGCATTCTGTCAACGAAATTAAAGAGTATTGCGACTGCCCATCTCCATTCCCTTTCTTTGCTAATGCTTCTAACTCATATTGGGCATATATAACTATTTTATCTTGCTGTCACTGCAAACTAAACCAATTATTACTTTTAAGTATATGTATGCATTGCATTTTACGTAGGGGTTTAAATTAAACAAAATATAAACACCTAAGTACTTAAAAACATAAATATACCTCAGTCAAGTGCCTTAAAAATGTTAAACCTAATGTTTAATTACATAGACTAAAAACTTACTCAAGCCAAACTTAACTGACTTGTAATATAGGAATGTCTTTATGAAAATAACAGTGTTGCGTCTGAAAATGGGAAGCTAACTCAATATTATTATGATACAAGATTATTTATTATGATAAACAGCAGCCATAGTCAACACTACAACCTTATGATCAGGGAACTCCCTTGGGGTATTTAGGGGTCGGGGTATTTGGACTATTTGGACTATTTCCGGGGTCGAAAA
>JAQFZX010002171.1:0-21238 GCA_034682405.1 Hydroisotoma schaefferi | reverse complement strand
ATCTAATCCACGTTTTCATAATTTGTAATCCGTAATCCTTAATCCCGATAAAAAATCGATTAATCACCCAGCTCTGGGTAGTCCTTTCCACTTAAGTTGGTTATACACGCAGGATTTACACAGCAGGCATAGGAAGGAATTCTTTTTTTATATTGAATATGTTTTGAAACACTAGGATTTTAATATTTAACTACATGCCTGCCTGGAAGAACCCTTTTTGGATACTTACACCAATTCAAGGACCGAGCTGGAATTTAATTTATGTTAGAAGCAAAAGAAATCACCAAGAGAGTAGGAAAGGAAGGGTCTTGTGTATTTTAAATTTGTGAGAGTGGCATACGTTCTTTCCGTGGAAAAATTGCTAAGGAAAAATAGAATAAATTCTTCCTTACTTTACCTGTAATTTAGAAAGTAGCAAATGTTTACCATGATGGGTATAGTACTATTAATAATAGTAATAGTTGCAACAGTAGTAATAGCATAAGTGGTAGTGATAGGACTACTAGTAGTAGGTATTTAGTCCGTTTATGCTCACCAGATTGCACGTTAAATGGAAAGTAATTGAAAATAATGTAGACGGGGAAAAAAACATCCGATGCTTCTAGCTCTACTACTGCTGCTTTTTAATAGAACTTCACCAAAGAAAAGAAGCCTAAAAGTTATAATACCTAGTTTTTAAATTGATATCATATGGGTCTTTATTTTATTTTTAAAAGTTAATTCAATTTTTAGACGGTGAGGGTGAGGTTCCTTTTTAAATGTTAGTGAATTACCTAACAATAATTTTGAATCTACCGTATTTCCCGATTTAATTCCCCTGGGGAATTATTATTTCGAAGGAAAAATTAGAAATTGTATTAACATGGACAAGATAGGAAAAATTTAATTTTTTAACATGGAAAGTACTGGGGAATTATACCGGGGGGAATTATTTAGGGGTGGGGAATTAAATCGGGAAATAAGGTATTTTAGCCCATAGGAGTATTTATTTACAAAAGTACGACAAGGAACAGAAATACCGTATTTCCGGAAATTACTCTCCCCCACTAAATTACTCCCCCCTCGAAAAATTACCCTATCCTTTCCATGGTAAAAATTAAAACTCGCCCTATCTTCCCCATGTTAAAATTTTTTCAATTTTTGCTTTGAAAATTAACTCCCCCGTGGGAGTATTTTCCAGAAATACGGTAGTGTGATTCGGTAAGTACAGTAAAGTTGGTTTGGTTTGTTGCGAAATTACTCAACCTAAAAAGTATCTATTCACAACCACAACATAATATAACCATGTTAGTCCCTCGAGCGTAGAGTAAATGCTGGTGGGCAAATTAGATCAAAGAAACGGAAGATGTTCCAAATTCCTGAAGGAAAAATGTCTGCTATACATCTACATGCTTTAAATAAATATTGTAGTAAAACTTCAGTCAGCAACCCGCCCGTCGGGCTCACTAGTGTCACTACTACTACTACTATTTATCGAATGTAAGAACCATCTTCATAACGGATGCGGGTTATATTCATTTTTCTTGTAACAAATCTTAATAAAAAATATGAATTGAATGGGAAAAGCACAATAAAACCAAGATTTGAATTGCAAAAGAAGGTTTACTTTTTCCTTTTTCAGATTTCAGATTTATAATTGGAAAACAAAAAATGTAAATTTCAGAACACTTATTATGTATTTCTGTGGAACAATGAATACATCCAAACCGTGAACTTATGAACCATCAAAATCCAAATGTCTACAACTTTTAGCTTAATCTTTTATGCATAGATATTGCATCGGTATTCCCCTATCCAGAAATAATTAACATAAGATTGATAATTTAGAAGAATGATTTATAAACTGCTATAAGGAATTGATTAAATTTTACTTCAAAGATGCCCAGGTATAAAAAAAATTAAAAATGAAATCAAATTTTCATATAGATTCACATACATTATTTTATTACTACTTGATGATTACAAGATTATCTTCGTGTATAGGAACAGTTATGGTAAACCACCAAAGAAGAATAAAGCCAGCTCAAACGAGCAATATTTTTTTCTAACCTCGGACTTTTTTATCCACTAAACCAGTAGTAGTGACGTGTTTTTTTGCATTTGTGTGTGTGGGTGTGTTTGGTAGATAAAGTAAATAAACCAAAGAAGAAATAAAAATATCTTGCCAAAAAAATAAAGAAAGAAAGCTAGTGGTGAAAGTCAGGCCTGAAGAAACATACAGCACCTGCTTGGCTTCACTTTGGTACTAACTACTGGGCTCGATTTCACAAGGACAATAATAACATTATTTTAGCTGAAGGTTTTACAGAAGAAAAGGGAAAGAACACAAGTACAAAGCAGGAGGGATAAAGACGAGAAGAAGTACATTGAAATCTTGTAACTGCGTGCAACTGTACAATCTATAGTTTTATGAATAAAAAAAAGTCTTGTATTTTAAGCCAGCCCAACAGCTCCAGCTCCAGCTGCAGTTGTATCCTTTTTTTCACTTGACTTTGTAATTTTTTAATGTGACCAAAAGCTATAAAAAGTGGTAAAAGTCCGTTTTTTAATATCATTCTGATAAAGCCTATTCTGCCTTTAGAAATATTGATACTTAATTGCTTTACGGTTTGTTTAGAAAGCAACCCTCAGAGCTTTTATCATACACTACTGAGGGTAATAACCCAGTATTTCTGTACACCCTGAAAAGTGGATTGCGATAATATTAATGAAAGTCCACCCCTGAAACAAGTCTGGACTTTGCTACACTTTTTTAAGAATTTTAGCCAAGAACTTCAGCAAACTTACGTTATATTGCTACTTTTTCACTTAACATGCCATTGAATACAGGGTTAGCAGGGTCGTTAACTTATCCCTAATCCTGTTCTGCTCCGTAATAAATCTACTTTCCCTACTGGAAAAGTAGCCCTGCTTTGGTGCATTCTATTATAGCTAATACATTTTCTTGGCTACGTCTAGCACAGTAGTGCTGTAGATTTTTTAAGTACTGCTGCTGCTTTTGGCCGTGATTTAATCCAATAAAAAGCTATTTTCCGCTTTTTGGCAGACATAAGGATAAGTGTCCCGCTTGTGATGGAGGGGGTGATGATGATGAGAAGTTTAGGTTGGTGGTTTAAACCGCGTTAAGAGTAGCAGTAATAGTAATATTAGCAGAGCAGCTAGTAGGGAAGTAGCGATAATAGTACAATTAGTAATGGTAGTAGCAGTACAAGTAGTAGCAGTAGCAGTAGTAGTAGTAGTAGAAGAAGTAGTAGTAGTGTAGTAATAGTAGTAGTAGCAGTAGTAGTAGTAGTAGTAGTAGTGGTTGTACAGTAAGTAGTAGTAGTAGGAGCTACAGCAAGTTAAATTAACCAAACTTTGTAGTAATAGTAGTAGTAGTGGTTGTACAGTAAGTAGTAGTAGTAGGAGCTACAGCAAGTTAAATTAACCAAACTTTGGCAAGTAAAACCAACCCGGCAGTAGCAGTAGTACTTCATTGTGTAAAGTCTGCAAAAGCCATCAAGCCTTTATTGATTTCCCTCAAGATTCTTTTTCATAAATTTTCATCTTCATCCTCTGTCCTCACTTTACTTTGCTTTATAAAGTCTCCCATTGTCCTCTACATTAATGTGTAGTGTATCCTCATAGTCCTAGTCATAGTAAAATCAAAATCGAGGCAAGGCTTTGAATTTATTTCTCCACAACCAATATGCCACCAACACTGACATGCTGTGCTTTAACGTATTGTATGTTGTGTTCTAGAGATAAAACATATTTAACATACGCTCCAGGGTTTTTTAACCTTTTACTGAGATGAAATATACTATTTTCATACATTGTTATGCATGGAAGTTACGTCAACACTTTTCCTTTTGTAGATGGAATTGAGCCGAAGAAAGTTCTTTTTATTCGGTCGCTTCTTTAAATAATTGGATTGATTTTTGAAATGGGAAATATAAGGAAATACAATACATTTTGGCATTAGCGCGATTGATGCATCGTTTAGTGCCTTTAATAAAAATGTGCTAATGTTGATCTGCAGATTTTTTAGACTAAATAAATTACCATCACAAAAATAAGAAACTGGATAAGGTCAAAACGGGGAACCGTTCTGCACCAACTAACCTACGAAGCACTTTAGTTTAGTGGATAAAGTAAATGGGGTGCGTGTTGCCTGTTGCTTGAATTCAAGTCTATGTTTCCGCATAAGATATAGTCTGGGCTAGATAGAAAGGTGGACACAACTTGCTGGATTTCTGTTTTTTAAGCTTTTATCCTCGCCAGAATATACTACGTATCATAACATAATTCTTAAGGAAGACCGCATAATATTGATTCACATTTTGTAACTAAACAATTACCCAATAAAATAGACGCAGGATGTTTACGGGGAGATAACCATTGACCTCGACGATAACATTGGCATTGTTTAAGACGTGTTAAATAGACTACTATAGAGTATTCCCCGTTTTATTCCCGATGGGAAACGTGTATTTTCTGTGCCGAAAAATTCAACAATCGCTGAACTTGTGTATATTTACAGTTAGGGATTATACCGGAAGAGGTAATATAAAAAGAGGAATTTTACCAGAAGAGGGTGAAATCTAAAAGGGGAAAATATTCCGACGTAAGAAGAGGAATTAAACGAGAAATACGGTAAGCATAACCACATAGAAAACCCAAAAACTCCTCACCTGTCAAAAGCAATGGCCATGAGAGTGAAAACACTAGCACATAACGAAAGGACCGAGACGAACTGTACAATCTTGCAGTAAAATTCCCCAAAGGGCCAGTGTCTTGTGAGCATGAAGATGAAATTGGGAATGACGTTGAGTGTGGAAACCATCGTGTCGGCTATGGACAAATTGACCAAGAGATAATTTGTCACCGTCCGCATCCTCTTGTGGGCCAGAACGATCCAGATTACTATAATGTTCCCTACAGCAGCCACAATTACCATTATTCCAAATAAGGTTGACCAGAGTAGCCTCCGCCACCAGGGAAGGAACCAATCCTCATCTTCCATTTCTAGAGGGTCTTGCGTGGTCATGTTGTTGCAGGAATCGTTTGAGTAAGGGTCAGGAGGCCAACTTGGGAGGGTTGTGTAGAGAAGGAGGGAGGCGGCCCTTTCAGGGTCGTAGGACATGTAGGACCCTTCTTCTTCCAAGAGGGTCATGGTCTTAATTCAGGCCGCAGGTCGGGTCAATAAGTATATAGATAGATATCTTTCGTAGCAGTTAGGTAGGTTTAGAATGGGCGGAAGTCCTCTGGGATTACTGAAAGCAACCATGAATAAAAAAATTAGACGGGCTTGTATTTCTCAATTTGTTCATAGATCCGTAACAAGTTTGTTGAAGGTCGAATAATTGCATAATGAAACTGGGGATCAATGTTTATAATCATTAACTTAATAATTGAGCCAAAAATCACTCATCCGTAATACGCACACCTATTATAGTATAACACGCAGAGGCGATTAGATGAATATAATGCAAATAATGTAGTTCATTTGAAACCCTGCAGCATATTATCTATTATTTATTTCTATTGAGCAACAAAAGCTATTTTCTATTTTCGATCCGGGTCTCATTTAATTTGTATAGATAAAAATGCCAAGGACTACAGGGATATATAATGAGACTAACTGAAAGGAAAGAAGTGAAAGCAAAGTAAATGAGCGAAATTGTTTTGTATAAGAGCAGTAATCATGTGTTTAAAAAGCTGTGACGATGCTCGATATCAACAATTCCATTACACGAAGTACTCTAACCTCCGCATAGGACTGTACGTTTTTGATATTTTATCAGGATGGAAAGGTTTACATAAGATTAACGTGCTTCGTTAGTTGTACAAAAACATATAAAAACGGCCGAAGTTGTTTTCTAAAGGTTTTGACAAGTCAAGGATAGTACTTTAATGGTGCAAAGGTTATAGGGGTTTGTATAATGCAGCGGTTCAGGGATTTGCAAAAAATCTATACGGTCTTTTGTCATCATATCTAGACGGTCCAACTCTGCACAATAATTTTTTGCAGTCTGCGATTGACTTAAAACATATTAGTAAAAACGTAATATAGTAGACAAAGGTCAAAGGCAAGGGGACCTTCTGTGTGGAGTACCCAGCAATAAGTACGACTGTAATCCCTTCTGCGACGCATGAGAAGTTTTAGGAAATCTGTCCCCGTTGTCTATAAATAACTGTAGTAGTGTAGGTAGTGATCAGTGATCATGATCAAGTTAGCGTGGTAAATTGATGGGATTGATAATGAATCGCTCTTTTGTAGGATTAGATTGGATTTAAGTTGAGATTGCGTTAGTTTATATGGGCTCTAGAGAGAGAGAGAGAGAAAGGGTTGAATCGGACGTTGGATTAATTGCAATCGCTCCTTCAATCCCTTTTTTATACTCTTTGTAACTCTTTCTCCTCGGATAAATGCTTGATATATGCTACTCCTATTACGACTACTTCTACTTCTCATAATATTATTTCATCTGGTGCTATACTTTGTGTACAGACGGGGTCGAATTAAGCAGAGATACTTTCTCTTCCTTAATCTTCAAGTTCTCCAAATTTCCATGTCGGTAAAAGTCCTAAACTAACTAAGTTTTACTAACGCTATATGGGTACTGTATTTTAGGTTATAATTCCCCTGGGAAATTATGTGTTTCGTTAGGAAGTTTAGAAGCATTATAAAATCAGAGGAACGGGAGGATTTTAATTTTTACATAGGAAAGTAAGGGGCAATTATTTCAGCTGACGAAAATTAAAGTTTAATTTATCTTCAGTCTCATTATCAATATAACATCCGTACTTTTACTGTATCAGGGAGTAAGACAAACTTATTGTGATTGACATGGCTGTTTTTGCTAATATTTTACCAAAAAAATTACATTTAAAATGATAAGAGAGTTCCGAAGTTTTCCTTATTATATGCTAGTAAAAATTGCACAACTTTTCTGATAATAATAAGAAACAGTCCTACTTTCCGTAGATCAAGTACAGTATTTCAACATTTCACACGTACGTGCTCTTCCAAAGATGATTAGAGGAAATAAGAGATCGTAGAAAGATTGGATCGGTTTATATTTCGATTATTCGATCATTAATCCTATCAGATTCTTTTCCCAATGTTTTGCTCTTGCAATGGCAAGGCCAGTCGTTGACGGTGATTGGTGAGTGTAAAAAATGAGCTTGGATTGTATCTTATCCTATTTTTTTGCTAGATTGTACTTTCGTTTAGTTAAGCTGGATTTATTTCAATACTTTGGCAAATGTTTTGCTATTTAATAAGGTTGACAAAAGTAAACCTGTAAACTAGTTAAAATAGTTTTTTTTGCAAAAAAAAATGAAAAATGTTTTAAAATGGAACAAAATGTTTTGGATAAAATTATAATGTTCAGACTTTGTTGAATTCAAATAAACGTTTCAAAAAGTAGATGGATGTGCTTCTGTTTCAAAAGAGTTGTGGTAGTTATTGCGAAACGATTACAAAAAATATGAAATGTACAAGTACTAAATCTTATGAAGTTGAACAAGATTTTTCATGCATGAAAATGCAGATAAGTTTTAAAAGTAACAAGGTACACTTAACTTTTTATTGCTTCAAAGCGTTGGGTTTATTACTTCAAAATAATAATACTTGTCGAAGAAAGATCGGAATTTTTTAAAGGGAAAGTAGAAACATCCTTTTACGATTCTTGGGGATACTTTAGTTCTTTGTTGAAGAGTGTTAGGCGACATTTCTTATTTAAAGGGATCGTTACAGCCTTGAATTTTATGCTTCGTTTCCTGTATCATACTTGGATGATTGTATGCCAATTTTCATGAAGGGGTTCGTTAGGAAACGAAAAGGCAGTGTTGTAATCATCGATGCATGAATACCTAACTATTTCAAACTTATTTGAAGTTTCATCTCTAAAGTAGAAAGATGAACTTCGTTTTTAAAGACCTGACAAGTTGCCAACATTTTGTGTAAACTAGAACGTCCCAGAGGTGATAAAAAATTTCTTTACTTCACATTTTGGAACATTTTGCCGTTTTAAACTCTATCAAGCACCTTACAATCATTGCCATAGTACTTTTGTGGTGTTGTGGTGTACATTTCTCTCTATCTCTCACTTTTATGTGCTTTCATTATTCTAGTGTTTTACTTACAAGAGAGTTTTTGCTAATAATTATGGTAAGTAGTAGTAGTGTGGCTAAAAAGCCCATGAAGAATGGCTGACATGCGACAAGGATTAATTTGTGGTTAATAAATAAAAGGGAAAATGTGTAAAACAATGCGAATGAGTCTGTAAATAACTTAGGAAAATATACAAACACGTTGGTTGTCAGCTATTAATTAAACGGTTAGGATTTACTGGTGAGGTTAGAAGGCTTTCTAGTAAATGTTATATTCATATTCCTTTCGTACTTCGTAAAACCTCACAGTGTAATTTATGGGATTGCGGTTTTAATCGGGAATAGGAAGAATGCGGATGAAGTCTTTAAAGCTAATATTTCTACCAGGATGCAGGAATGCAGTAATGAACTTGTGGACTACTTCTTCATGAAGGTTGTAATTTCCTATGTTAGTTCCTTTCTTGGTGAAATTTCGGTTCATCTTGTCCTGTTAAAAATTAGAATTTGTCCTAAGAAGTAATCCCAAAAATAACTGGTAGTCTACGACAAGTATAATATATGGAGATTCAATTTATTTGAAATAATGTAGATAAAAGCGAAGACGAGAACAATTACGGTGTAAAGCATTGTGTTGCCAATTAGTTTAATCCAGAGAAGGAAGAATCCTAAGCAATTTGCAATAGTAGTAGTAGAAACGTTTGAAAAGTGAAAGTTACTCTAACGGTTATGATATACCCGGAATTTTGAGAAAAAACGTCAAGGACGGTTCAGTACTTCTTAGTTTAAGAAATACTAATGCTCTTACTATTAGTAAAACTATTACTATAGTACTTCTTGCTGTATATGAAGGATAACAAGTGGGATAGCGTGTTGATTATGATGCTCCGTTGTATGTGCAAATGCCTTTAATTTGTGAAACGGAAATGTGGGACAAAATGACAGTTGCAGTTCTTTAATAGGATTTAAGCCAAACTGAATAAATGAAATAAAAATCCGTTTTGTATTGTAAAATTAGTTGTTCTTTTATGCTTATCGTGAAATCGTCCCCTATTTGCTCTTTCCCCAATTCCCACATCTCTCACAGTTCTCCTCTTCCCCTGTTCCCACAGTTCTCCTCTTCCCCTGTTCCCACAGTTGTCATCTTCCCCTGTTCGCTCCTTCCCCGATTCCCACATCTTCCCTTCTCTCTCCCAAGTTTAAACATATATTTGAAGCTTCTCCGTCCCCAGTTCCTCAACCCCCCCCCTCATCTCCCTCCTTTCCCCTCACCAATTTTCCTTTCCTATCTATCTTTCCTACAGGCAGCATCCTCTATGCAAACTGTCCTACAGTCACCTCTTTCAGAATTAATCAGTGTTTCATGGCGCATAGTACTTTTTTAAAAAGCCTAGACGGCGAAGAACCTGATTGCTTAAATGTTAAGACTAATTTCATGAATTTCTGTTGAGTGGCTTAGGAGATTACCTCTGCCGAAGTAAAAGTTACGAAAAAAGGGTTACACAGTATGTTAAAAGGGTAACCTAAAAATGGTTTATATTTAACTCCTACTTGATTAATTTTTTTTAAATACAACATTACTACGGTGGTCTGACGCCGAGGAATTGGAACAGTTTGAGACAATGTTCATAAAAATCCATCCGCGTTTTAATTACGAACCGATGTTAGAAACAGAGTGGGGCTCGTGTTTAGTAAAAGGGATATAATATTATGTGGGAAGATGGTAAATTGAGTGCAAGAGAAGAGTATCCCATTACTTCCTTAAGAAATTTCTGAGTAAAAGTATAGTCATTTTTGTTTCAAGTAATTAATCCTGGTCTACCGTCACCTAGACTCTTTTCTTAGGGAATATAGAGTCCGAAGGGGTTTCGCTTTCACTGGGGCCCACTATCACATTTCTCATATGCCTCATTGGTTGGGCTGAAGACCAAGGTAGTCAGTAGGGTCTTCAGTCCAACAAATGCCTCATAAAGTGACTCTTTCGCTCATTGTTAAACCTTTGTCATGTAAACTTTTTGAATTACTAGATGGCTATAAGGATTATTGCGCTTCCAGGCACTGAACATGGGGTTCTAGCAATTTATTTCAAAGAAGGAAATCGAAAGTTGTTTTAAAAATATTCACCTTTGATTGCAGTTACTTTAAAATACACAAGTATCTGTGTAATTAAACTTCTATGATTAAACTTAAAAGCAGGTTGAATAATTTGAAGCAGCTTAGAGATTGGACTTTTTTTTAAGTCGGGAAAACGGGAAAACCTATAAAGAGAGAGAAACCAAATAAAAAGTTATTTTTCGATGCTATGTGTAGCGAAATGTTTTTCTTTTGACGCTTTTTATAAGAAGGAATTGTTCGGGAAGTTTGTTATACGTCAAAAAGTTATAGAAGCGGGTCCGTTTAGCTTAGATAATTTGAGTTTGATTGACAGGTCCGATTGCAATGCATATTAGGACGAAAGAAGATCATAAACAAAAGTAAAATATTTTGCGACTGCTGCTATTGATATAACTTCTATTTTTACTACTTGTAACTACTACTATTACTAATTGTAACAATAACTATCAAATAAAGTTTAACCGAGACGATCGAACAAGGTTGAAGTTTCGTTACTGTTGAAATGATTTTAATAATATTTTGCAACATAGTTTAAGTTTAAACTTAAGAAGTACTACGGTCAATTATTATAATCTGTAGGTGATTTTAATTTATTGTAACCGGGAAGTTATTTATCCCAACCCACAAAAACTAACCAAACCACAATGCATCACAATAATAATGATATTTTAATGGAGAATCTTATTGCTTTTATCGTTAGAGATCTAACCAACTAGGACCAAGGGCAAAATCGAGAAACATACACGTTGCATTCTGAAGACTTTAGCAGTTAATACTAAATTAGTACTGCCAGTGACTGTCTTCCTTGGTGGTAGAACAAACATGAGATTAAATTAATTAAATTAATAAGCATCTCTCGTAAAGTTTGAGTTTATTAAGGCTAGTGTAGCGAAGCCTTTATGTGAATGCACGGTCCTGCTGGCTGACTGACTGGCTGTCCGTCCAAGAGGCCGCACCCATAACGAAATTATATTGATGAGATTATTTTTATTGAAGAACCGACCGATAAGACTACAATGCTCGCAGAAATATACAGAGGAAGGAAAAACCCCTGCAAACTTAGGCTAATCAGTGGCTTTTAGTTAGATTAAGATCTTTCATCCGGGAAAAAATGTGTTGCCCATGCAGAAGCTCTGAGCTTAAACTAACTGTGTGTAGGTAAATAAATCTTAAGTAATTGGTTGGGAAAAGTTTGCATTGTTGAAATAAACTGGATTTGATAGAACTCTCCTGTTTTGTTTCATTGGAAAATTTATTCATAAAGTAATTAGTCACTAGGCTAAGTTTGCATTGTAGTTGTAGTTGTAGCTGGTTGGTTGCTCCATTTAAATCGAACTTTGTCTTAAGTCATAGTATATATTTGCTGTAACGAAGAGTGTAAATGTGAATAGGAGTGCAGTTAGGAGGTTAGGACATCAGAATGCATAAAGACCATATATAATTATGGAAAAGACTAGGCAAGAGTTAATTAAAAGAGGAATGAGTTAACAATAATTTGAATGCAGAACTGATGACGAAGGGAAAATTACCATTTTGACAAATTCTTAGTTCACTTTAGTATTTAGTGTTTAATTAATGAGTTATGCGCTGGAAGTCTCATTTAATAAACGGGGCTTTGTTGTACTAAATACCAAAAATGTGATACAGCTTTTGTCAAGTTTCTGGATTCGTAGTGTCGTTTTCGTTGCGAAATGTCCCTTTAGATCATTAATTATGCATAGAACCGGCAAACATAATCAATTAATTTGTTTTAATGCATTTAACGTTAGGAGATACAATAATTTAAATATAGGTGGATAACAGGGTGACCTAACGGATTCCTTTTCTAATCAAAATTTGAAACGTTAAACTAAACTCGGGTATTGAATTTTCTTCCATTAAATCTGGAATATTCAGGAAGACGGTCTTCTTCCAATCTATAAATATGGAAGTAGTCCATAGTGCTAGATATCTAAGGATCCCATCCCCTTGCTCTTTTGTAGTTTAACAATGACAAAGTATTTTCTAATCTATTGACGTTTTAAATCGAGACTTTTGTATCTTCTAGTTTATTTTCCATAAATTCCTTTCGAGCTATAATGCGCTGTCAGAGATAAAGCGGGCTGAAGAAAGTTGCAGCCCGGGGATTCGATTTGATTACATATCTTGGATGATCTTTGCATAGCAAAAGGACCAGGATCCGGGATAGATTCATCTATATCTTTTACTGTTTGTTGTTTACTTACTCAAGCTAGCAAAATTGTATTCCACCACATTTCACTCAAATTGATCTATTTACAATTTCTCTGCAGGATATGTTACGGAAAGCTTCTGTTACGAAACTTGTATGAAGAATACTGTCAGTAGTGGTTGGAATTATTGTTCCGGGAGAAAGGACAAGAGTAAGTATCCTCCGAAGGCGTAAAGGTCATATAATACATGAGTTCAATAATAGAATGTAATCGCAAAACTCTTTAGTTTAAATTGTAGCTCCTCTCCCCATACAAACGATGAAGAGGATACATGAAGTTCAGACGTTTTGCCTAAACTTCCGGTCCAAAGAGTGAAGTTTCCTTCCCATATCTGTATTGTTTTTGGTGAAAGTAGGATATAACAGCAGTTCCGAGAAGGAATGATAAGTTGACTGTCACCAATTGGGTTGTTTTACAGGAGATTACGGATAGGATTTCAAAGGATTTCAATTTCAAAGAACAGGATGAATGACATAATATGGGATGTGGCGAAGTAAAAAACCTTCTCAGGAAATTATACTTTCTCAGTTTCAGATCTGTAAAGCGCAATTCCTAATGGCAGCTGGTATAGTCAAAGTCATCCACCCTCGACTTCAATCCTTCAGAGTATGAAGGATTCCACGAATCTCCTAATATTACCTAGTTAAACCTACCTACTTATTTTTGGCATAAGAGATACTTATTCGGTTACTAGTTATTAGATAATTGTAATTTCATGTCTTCTGCAGTGATTTAATGTTCCGAAACCACTTTATTTGAACATCTTTGACATGAAGCTGTCACGACCTGGACGTTAGTTACACATACACTACTTAACTATCTCAAAATCTGCGGTTAGACATGGACGAAATTCAGAAATCAAACCACTGCATATTGGGTGGGACCTTTCATTTCCCATGCATCCATTACTGTACTGAGCAAAAGATAATTTGATGTACTGTTCACTTCTACCTACGTGCATGATGATTTTCGGAATATCGGAGCTGTTATGGTTTATGCTAAACTTCTCTTTTAGATAATAGTTCTTTGAATAGCATTAGGGTTAAAGAAGCTGAAGAAAGCGGATTCTAGGAGCTATGCTAGTCTGAGTCTGATTAAATCACGAGGAATTGGTTACCCATCGAGTTGGAATTAATAGGAAGTGGAAATTCCCACGAACCGAATTGGCTCTTGATTAATTGTTGTTGCACAGCAAGATTTTGCTAACGTTTTCCAATTATTATTATTATTATTGTTGCGTAGAGTAATACACGATATATGTGAACTCTGAGTTTATTTCCAGTATCGAACGGATAGCTAAATAAATCCCCATTTTATTGTGATTAATCGCTTTGTTGATTATGAAATGATACCCCCTTTTGGTACCAATTTATCTCAATCTTCAGTTATTCATTTATCTTAGATGTTAGATCCCTATTAAAATGCTCATGTTATGGAGAAATTAAATCAATAATTGTGTACTATAACTATACCAGTCTAAAATTAATATCATTAAGCTTCTTAAACCTTGTACATAATTTCAGTAAAGAAGGCTTATCGCTAGGAAGAGGAAAGATTAAATCTTTAATCATAAGTAGCTTACCAAAGTACTTCGAGGAGTCAATTTGTTGTCTTGTGATTTTAAATATCTATAAATATGTAACATTTAAACCCTATTGTTTAACTTAACTGGAGGTAAGCGGGTAGGAAGTTGTCGAATTTATAAGAAGCACTTGTTGGATTAAAGAACGAATTTTATGATAAAAATCACCATAGTAGGGAGGGGATAGAAGTAATCAATCACGGCCTCTTCCTTCCTGCTTATGACTTATAATTATTATTAGTATAAGTCTCATCATCCAATGGTAAACTTAAAAGCATACCTCTCTTTATCGAAATAACAGTAGGAGAAGCAGGGGGCTTGTCGTGTATGTTTTAGCACTTCATCATATAATTTGATTAATGCTTTGCTTAAAATAAGAGGAGTGTTTGCTGGTCTATAAAATTCTCTACAAATAATACACCATTATACTAGTCCAAAACATATCGTACGTTTTGGAAAAATGCTTTCCGAAAAAATCGTAAATTGGAGAAATATACAGGTATTTCAGATATATTTCATATTAATACTTTGAAGAAGTAAAGAATTCCCTACAGGCGGTCTTTGGCTGGTGTTGTTTTACTTATTAAGAGACAAACAGTTCTATTCTTTGATTCTAGTTTTATTGTGAACATGAAAGAGTTGAGATTTTATATTTATTTTACGTTTCCAATTCGCTTTTACTATTCTGTCATCATAAAATACTGTTGGTTTGCATTTCTAGATGAAAAAAACAGACTTTACTAAGAACATATAATAAAAAATAATATATTTTCCTCGGATAACTGTCAATTGTCCTTGGAGGCTTTTAATAATAAATTAGAAGAACTCAAAAACATCTTTATTAATCTCTTACTTACTATCTGCTTTTGAAATGTTTCTCTTGTTTTGAGTGAAAAAAGCTGTATAAATATTTAACAGGTGGAAGATTATGTTTGAGAACATAAGTTTGCACTTCTTGTAAATGTTTTTCGTATTAAGTATTTGAACTTAAGAGTTCTATTTTTAAAATTAATTGAAAATTTAAAGAATTATTTGCCAGAAAGTTAATTAACACTAGAGGAAGTCCTGGGCTTTGAATTGATCAAAACGAAATATTTATTAAAAGCATGGATTGTTGTATGGAACAATAGTGGTAGTGGTATTCCAAATGCGATATAAATTTAATTTTTATTCCTAAAAGTGGGTTTCTAAACATTTTGTAATAAAATAAACCGTGTTAAACGGGCGTAACGAAGGCTAGCGTGGGGTATTGGAGGCAAGTTGAGACATTTGGGTGTTCGGGGCAAGTTGAGACATTTGGGATATTTGCGGCAAGTGAAGACATTTTGGGATGTTGGGGGCATTTTTTGAGATATTTTGGGGTGTTTGGGGCACTGTGACAAATTTTTGAGGTTGTATGAAGTTGTCGAGGTTGTAGGTACCATTTGGTAGTAGAGTCTCACCTTGCCCCATTTGACCTTCGCAAGGTCATAACTTTTGACCATCTTCAATACCAGAGTGTCCTGGAACCTCGTATACCGATATCCGAAAACAGAATTCAAAAAAGTGCAACGGTTCTAAAGTTATCACTCGGATAAACGGTTGACCTTCGCAAGGTTATAAATTTTGACCTGAGTGTCACAGGAAAATTTTGACCATTGTTTTAAAATGCCCAAGTAAGTACCTTTTCAACGATACCATAGTTGATAGGGGTTGCTATTTAAACTTTTGGTGACCTGTGGCCGTTGACCTGGAAGGGTGTAGCCCATGAGGTCCATCTTCAAACTTCACCTTAGTTTTAACCTGAGTGACAAATATCCGAAAGCGGAACTCGAAAAAGTTCAACGGTTCGAAAGTTATCGCCCGGAAAGACGGACATACAGACAGACGGACGGACAGACGGACGGACGGACAGAGCATTCACATAAAGGCTGCGCTATGCTAGCCTTAACAAAAAGGAAAGTAATAGTTTCAAAGACTTCTCAATGCAATAAAGTATTCCCCCCGCAGTATTTCTCTGCTTTTGATTACGTTGAGTTAATTTTTATTTTTTATTAATAGTTTTAATTAAAAATTTGAAACCTTTAGTTAGCTAGGGAAACATCTATTTCTCAACAGACTATAATATTCCTTAGTTATATTAGCAGAGCAAAGCTATCTTGGGCAGGATTATAGACACGTTGATAGTATAGGAAGTTGTCATGTTTTGTGTATCGTTAAATGTCAAAAATGTCGCAACTCCCAAAAAAATGAAAGTTAAACGAAACTAAAAGGTTTCAGCTTGCTTAATGTCTTTGACATTCTTAGAGGCATTTACTCTCAAGGGTGAAACAGTCAGCGGATTTAGAGACTTTAGGCAGTACACACGAAAGATGTATTTTTTAGCCTTAAAACTGTAGGCGTCATTGCGCAATATCTGCACAAATATTTTGGTACTTTGACGTAAATCCAGTACTGGAAAAATGTCAATTTTTCATGCGACAAACTACTATAATTTTCCATCTTTTTTTGCTAGTTTGAATTAAATTTATGAAAAGTAAAAGACTATTAAATAAATAATAAATTG
This sequence comes from Hydroisotoma schaefferi, assembly GCA_034682405.1. Classification (NCBI taxonomy): domain Eukaryota; kingdom Metazoa; phylum Arthropoda; class Collembola; order Entomobryomorpha; family Isotomidae; genus Hydroisotoma; species Hydroisotoma schaefferi. The sequence goes on along the minus strand of JAQFZX010002171.1, from coordinate 4,668 downwards.
ATAAACGTATCTGAATAAAATTACTGAAACTATCTACTAAATAACATCTTTTATGCATCTAGATAGTTAAGCAAGTACAAGTTGTTGAGCCTTTGGTTTTCGTCGTGTCCTAAAAGTTTTAATTTTTGCTTTTTCTATTTTTTTTTGTAATTTCAAGTTTTAATTCCCCTTAGAATGACAAATAGATTAACATTAAACCTCCTGAAGGCTTCTTTCTTTCTACCTGACAAAACTTAGAAGGAAAGTTAGTGTCAAGCCAGTAAAAAAAACGCTGCTCCGGTTCCAGGTCACTTCCAAGAATAAGTTTGAGCATAAGCTTAGCTGGAGGAAAAAAACCTTTTTATGTATGGACGGCAGCCCTTTGGATAATTATTTGTGCTTTTACCCTCAATTTGTCACTCTCAGAAATTATCTAATGGTAATAAACGTAAGTGCACCCATGGGAAGTTGGAGACAGATCAATCCTAGAAAGAAAGCAAATCCCTGTAAACATCACTTTTATTACTGAAGTGAAGGTAAGAATTATTTTTTTCCCAATACAAAATTACACGAAGAGATGGGCAAACTAACAAATGATTATCTTCAGGTAGAAGAGTTCTGTAGAGCTTAAGGAAACCTCTTAAACGCGAGTAGAATTATTAAAATAAACTTAATGAATCTTTGCCTGTAGGGCATGCAAGGGAATTTTGTACTACCAAAATAAATCTACAGCAGTAGCACACCCACCTCTGCAATAGAGCCGGGTAGCTAGCTAGGACTTTTAATTACCTTTTAATTATTATAAAATATTCCTCCATCCCGAAGGAAACTTAATTTGGTAAAAAAAGAAGGATATTAAGTAAAAAAATCCCTCGGTAGAAATGTGAAGATCTTGTAAATGTGTTTTTTTTTCATTTGTAGGAATAGCGTTTATTTTTAGCTGTGATTATTTTGTCCCCTCAATGTATACCTAGTTCAGTCGGGGTTTAATTTCGTTGTTTCTCGGGGGAGTTTGTGAATTGGGCGTGAAGTAAATGGCAATTTACTCTGGGTTGCGACCTTACACAGACCCGGTCTTGATACCCTTCTGATAATGAAATAGGGAAAAGGTACAATGGGTGTGGTTTCTGTCAATAATGATTAGCCCAGGGTCTTTTGGGATCTTTGGATGAATTAAATGTGACGGGAAGTAATATTGAGGCTTGTGTTTAGATGAGCTGGCTCTGGCTACAATGTTCTATCTCGAAAAATCTCCTCTTTCAATTATCTCTCAAGTCTTATTTATTCTATCCTCGGATACGATCATAAATTGGAATAAAAATGTATTCCATATTATTGCGCAATTACATTTTCTCCAAAGAGATCTGTGCATCTGTTTCTTAACAAAGTACAGAAGCAATATTGTGTTTTGATCTGACACAGTGTTAAAATTGTTTTATAAAGAGGTTACATTTTTTTATGAAACAAATGTCTTAATATCTCCGGGTTTTTGTGGAATAAATTTAGTAAAAGTTCCTGTGTATTTTCACCACATCTTCAATAACTTATCTCCATCCAACTTCTACCATCATCCATACTATTTTATGCATGTAATTGTAAATCAGTTTAACCGAGTTTCCTTGGGCATCTTTTTAGAAATCTCAAAAGTTTTTTTCCTTATGAATCCCATAGGTATCTACTGAATTATTTACCTCGCTTATCCCGCTTTCCCATTTATTATCATCTGCATACCCTTTGGTTTATTGCTTTTATGTAAAACTAAAAAAGTTAAAGCCAGTTTTTATTTCTCGAATAAAAACTAACTTCCCATGTGGTAAATGGAGGTTTGTTTGGCTGGAAACCACTGGACGCGAGATTAAATATTTAGTTGATGCTTAGACGGAAAATGAACGATGTGATTCCAAGACGAAAACGCCCGGATACCGATGGATCCTGCTAAATATGCTCTTATATATACATGGATTTTAATAATTGATCAGGATACATTTATTAAACGGAAGGAAGACTGAAGAAAACACAAAGTTCGCATACACAACGACTTAACTTAAATCCACCACTAGAAAGTCGCATTAATTATAAACTTCTGATCCATCTATTTGTAACCATTGTAGCAGTGTAGATATACTACTGTCTAAGGGAATTAATGATGCTGATCATTAATGTCTAAGGGAATTATTCTCATAAGTTTGCATGAAAGTCACATTAAGATACTTCTGTTTTGTATAATGCCAATTAAAATGGATTTAAGGAAGCAGGAGCGTTTTGAAGCGCCTTTAATCAGCAAGGGAGATACTTTTCAAACAAACAATCTTTCGAATTTAAAACTTTATTTTAAAACTTACCAAAATTATCTCTGGAAAAGGCTTTAACTTTCCCAAATACACCTTCAACTGTATGGAGGTAGTAGATGTTTAGATAAATCGTCAGTTGCTCCAGGAATTTACAAATTTGATATGAAGTTGAGAGATTGAAGAAGAAAAAGAAAACTTTGGAGAAAGTTATGTTCCAGTCAGATAAGTAAGGTAACTCAGTCGGTCGATTTATCCAAGTAGGAGAAAGTTATTCTAAGGTATAAACGTGGAGAAATGACGAAACAATACGACAATTAGAAGGTTAAGATAAAATATTTTAGTTTGTTGTAGTGTTATTAGTGTTGGAGTTAAATGAACAAAAATGTTATTACGAGCTTTCTGTTACTTCAAGGGATAAAGATCATCATCTCCTGGATTCATTTAGTACTTTAGGTATATTGTATAAATATGTCAAACGTTTATCGCTTCAGCCGGGCCAAAGGCAAGAAAGAGTAGCATTACACGAGCAAAAATTGACGAAAGAAATCCACCATACTGTAATTTAGTGTCTCAGTTTGTAGAGCTGAGAATTTAGAAAAGTTTCTTAACTTTTCCCCTATCAAAAGAAGTTCAGGGAGAAAGTCTCAATCTCAATCTACCTCACAATTTTTAAGACAAGTCGTCTCACGGTCGGTAAAGTATAAATATTTAACAAACCCACTTTCATTGATCACTTTGAGGCTGTTTTGTACTTGTAGATAACTTTGCAGAAGACTCTCACCTTCTCTTTGTCCAGTTAATTTGCAACATCTTCTTATGCATAGAGCATCAAGATCTTGTAAGTTTTTCAATTAATTAATCAATAACTCGATTATTTGTATAATGTCAGTTATCGTTTTGAGCCATGAAACAATTCTTAAAAGCATCAAGACGTTATAAGCAGGCAGACGTCTCTAATAGTACGAAATGAGCTAAATGTCATATCCCTCTTACAGTAAAATACAAAACTTGGAAAGACTCACAGAAAGTAGTAATAAAACTGTCCACGTATTTTATTTAAAACAACATGAAATTCTGTTATCTGTTGTCACTAAGAGGTTGATAACAAGGAGTGAGAAATTTAATTATTATGCTGAAATATTGACACAAAAATGCATTTTTTTAGATGAGACAGTTTTACTTCTACTTTAACTGTACAAACAACCTTTTAAATTCATAAAAATTGCTATTTTAGTTGGAGACAAAAAAGCTGGCGTTCGACCCAGAGATATTAACTTACTGGTGTGTATTTTCTTAACACGTTCAATGTTCGTAATAAAACCACAAACTCTGGAAGGATTGAGACAAGTGCAACTCTTTCGTTCGTATGTACTTTCTCCCTTAAAGTTGAACTATAACTGAGTAAGCTCGGGGAAAGTGTAGGGAATAAATTTGGCCAACTAGGGGTGCACGTCAAGTCAAGAGATACCACGTCAAGAGATGCCATGTCAAGAGACGCCACGTCAAGAGATACCAGCGTCAAGAGATACCTAGCGTCAAGAGATACCTAGCGTCAAGAAATACCACGTCAAGAGATACCTAGCGTCAAGAGATACCAGCGTCAAGAGATACCTAGCGTCAAGAGATACCTAGCGTAATAATAGTGAGTAGGAAAAGCAGTCGTAGTACTAAAGCAGAGTAAGCTTTTTAGTTGCATAATTACCGCAGATTTAGATTAAATAAATAAATTATTCTAATGCAACTAATTGCCATTTTGCACAATGAAGTGATTTTAGTAAATCGTACCGCATTTTCATACATTAGAACTTACCGTATTTCCAGAGATTACTCCCCCCCCCAATTGCGCCCTTCCTGGAATAACTCTCCCTGCAAATGAACCTATTGACGCAATAATTTCTCCCTGAAGTTACTCCCCCCAAAAAAATTTGCCCATATCTTTTACTTACGCTTAGAAATTGAATTTTTATCTCTGAGGACTTGAGAAAGCAATTGAAGTTGCCACTACTCCAGTGTTTTAAAGTTAATTGAAACTAAACGGACGCTCAGTTTTACGACGACTGAAGCCTCGCTCCTGTTTCTTTGGACCAAAAATTACTTGTACCTAGAATTGGTGAATTAAAGACTAGAGACTAGAGTAACCATAAAAGCATTTGAGCATTCTCGAGCATTTTGAACCCAAAACGAGCAATTTGAGTATTTTCTAAAATAGCAGCAGAGCGGCAAAAGAAATAGTAGTGGTGGATATATTGTAGCCAGTAGTAGAATAATAGAATGCATTTCATGATGCCATAATTAACTGCTATAAGTTTTGCAATTACTTTGCATGTAATACCAATGCGATGTACTCTTCTACCGTTAAGTATCTTTTGGCGTTAGGTACGTATTGACGCTAGGTATC